>BLKR01015188.1:0-97284 GCA_011170035.1 Teleogryllus occipitalis | reverse complement strand
TGGACAAATATGTGGCCTGTGATATCGGAATATTAGTGAAACCTACTAAGTCCAAAAACTCTGCTTTGAGATAAATGAAGTTGAAGTAGAATCACGTAATTTTTTTTTTACTTAGTTCATCACTTGTACTAGGTAGGAGGTAAAACATGTTTATTGTAATGCAGTTTAATGTGTAATATTGCATTTTTGAAGAAAGCAAGTAAAAAAAGATAGATTTTGTGGACTATTTATGCAGTTTCTTGTTTATTTATAAAACTTATCAATAATATTAATTTGTATTGTACCTTAGTTGCAATTTTGATAATAGGCTGACATTTGACGTGTTGATAGCTGGAATGTCATCCATATATTTAAAAAAAATAAGGTATTCTGCCATGGCTTCGTTTAGAGCTTCTACTGAATTGGTTGTAGTATTTTTTCCTTTAAATGAAAGAATCCCTTGATGTGTTATCAGATATTCTTTGTGTTGATTCACCAAATTAATTAATGTGTGTAAATTAATTAATTAAATCATTCTTTAATAGTACGCTTATAAGTAGTCAATTGTTTTCTTCCAAAGGCTGACATTGCTTGATGTTTTGATTTGATTGTTGAGATTTGTTTACAATTCGTCAAGGTTTTGTTCCAGTGTAATAATTGCATTGTGGCATTGACAGTTTGCATGTGTTTGCTTTTGGGATGTATTTTGTAGAGAACATTCGAACAGTGGGTTTTGCTCACTTGTTCTGAAGTAGTGAAATTGTTCACAGGTTATGCCGAATTCCGAATCGTTGCTCATGTGTCCCAAAAGACACACACGTACATTAACTGGATGCAGAGAATGAGAAAGTCAACGTAGAAAATGTCAGTTTTGTTCTGCTTTGTACTTCCCATGAGAGAAATTCTGCAAACTCTGTGTTGCTTAAATGGGAAAATAAGTTTACCTTCGAGCAATATGCCAGAAGTAATCAACTTTGTTTATAGATGACACATCAAAAAACTTTAAAAATAATATCTGTGAGTATAATAGTGCTCTTTCTTTTGTGTCATTTGGTGTATTATTGGAATATGTGGGCAACCACATTGCCACTTGGTCACGGACCATACGTGTGTTCAAAATTTTGGGAACTACACATCACAGAATATCTTAAGGTTATAATAAAGATCCAGACAATGCAACATATTGTGGAACATTAGCCTTAGAACAGTGTTTTACATTTATCTCAGATCTCACCGTCAAATTTTGACGGGTTCTCACTAGTTTTAATAATGATGCAATATTACAGAAGTAATGGTTACTAGTTATATTTGGACAATTGTCTAAATTCATGGTTTCAATATTTAGTCAATGGCAAAGTAAAATAATCTTTATGTCTGATTACTTGCTCACATTTATTTTGTAAAAAATTGTATTATTGTTTATATTGTGTATGACTATTTATATAATTTAGAAATAAATATTGTGTTTATAAAATAACTTTTTATTTTGCACTCCCTGTACAATAATTCCATTCAGTGACTTAGGATTCCAAATCCTAATATTTTAGTCTTCTTAATTGCCTAGCGTATTTTACATAAAAATAATGTATTCATTTGACGCCATTTTGAAAACAACTTCATTTTAAATGTCCCGGTCGTCAATACGCGCCCCCTCCATTGGTAGAACGCCCTTCGACGCTATTGGCTCAATCGGGGTCCGAGATGGCTGCTTCCCCCTCCATGAAAATTAGAAATTTGAATAAGAGCCTTGGGATTAACATTGAGTGCCGTCTCTATAGTATACTCTCTGGGTAAAACTTTCACAATTCCACAATTCTGTTCAGGATATTTCTCCAATATTCCATTTAATTTTTGAGCTGTTTCCAAGCTCTGTATCCCCTCTTCCTAAAACTACAGACATACATACAAATTTTATTTCACAATCTCGATGTTCGGAACAGTTATATTGAGAAATGCTTTTTTTCCAGTCGTTAAGCCCTATTGTAGTGAGTGTGGTGGTTCCATATTTCCTCCTGCTCTCTCTAACCTACTCTGTATTTACTCTATACCTTAAATAAGTGTTATTTTAAATGATATGTGCGTTACGGAGTACCATCATCAGGATGGCCAGCGAACCTCGAATCCTTGAAAACCGGGAATTTGAAAGAGCCTGGAAGAACCGGAAAAAACGGGATTTTTCCTTATTTTCAGATTTATCTCCGTTTAGCACAAATTCACTCTCAGCCAGTGGCGGATTAACTTGATTGCCGACTATAGGCTGAAGCCAAAATGCCGCCCTTCCTGACCCCTTGTGATACACAATATTTACATAAAAATCAAAAAGCTATTTAGTACCAATTCCATGTGGGTGAATGAACATTAAAAATTATTTTACGAAAATAGTTATTTTTATCTAGAATAAAATTTTAATTTTATCAAATTTCATTATAAGATTGTATACAGAAGTTTACGTCTACATTTCTTGCTAGCAAAGTTTTCAATTAAAGTGTTGTAATCTAAAGACAATGTTAAATTGGATTCAATACATAAAACGGCAAGATAATTTAATCTACTGACAACTGAACGCAAATAATTTTTTATTCTTTTTAAACAAGAAAATGAGCGCTCCGCAAAACAATGTGTAACTGGATGACTAAGAAATATACGCCAAGCAATATCGATATTTGGATATATATTATGTAGTTCAGATTTTCGAAGAGTCTTAAGGAAATCCTTTGGCTTAACCTTTGAAGAGTTGCAATGGGCTTGAAAATGTAAACACTCATTTTCAAATGTTGCTTCCAGGTCCATTGGATACAAACTTCTCAACTTTTCTGATTTCTGGTGAACTTCTAATGTGCTTAAATATTCTATATCGATTATAATGTCGAATTTGTTGTAAATATTCTTGTAAGACGTATTTCTTTTCCTCAATTCAGAAACCAAATTGTCTAATATTACGTTAAATGTTGTAATTCTGAATTGATCTCTACCTGTCATGTGATATTTTCCTCTTTATCCTCGTCAAATGGTCTTTTGCTCTTTGTTTTCCTTGATATTTGCACATAATATTCTTGAATTTCTGAAAATTCTAATGCCTTCTTTTCGTACAAATCAAACTCATTACGAGTTTTATCAACAAGACCAATCAATGATTCGTAGAGCTCAATAACTTTGCTTATATCGATATCTACTTTCTGTAATGTTTTACTAACAGAATTTATTCGTTCCAGTAAAAAGCTCCAGAGACATAGCATGAAGGCCGTTTCGAGTTTCTCGAACTGTCTTAATAAACCTGCTGCTTCGCATCTAGTATTTGGTTTTTCAGAATGATTATTTTCTATTGTATTAGTGCATTTATAATTTCCTTCCAAGATTCTGTTAATGTAAAGACAGCATCACTACGCGAGGACCATCTAGTAGCAGATAGCTGTTTCAGTGTGTGAGTTTGGCTTTTGAAAAGATAGTAGTACTTCCCATCGATGAGTTGATGCTGTGAAGAATGTATATAAATGTTGAATTAGATTAAAAAATGAAACAGCTTCTCTGCAGCTTGCTGCTGCACATGTACCCCACTAAATTAAGAGAGTGAGCTGAGCAAGGTGTGTATTCTGCTAGAGAGTTGACTTCCTTTATTAGTGCTTGCAATCCTGCATATGATCCTGACATATTGGCAGCGTTATCATATGCTTGGCCTCGACAATCATTGATATTTATAGATCGTGAATCTAAAGTTTCCAAGACATTTTTTGCCAAATCTTGAGCTTTATGTCCTGGATTTTCCAAAAATGTTAAAAAACGTTCCACTGGATTACCGTCATTTTGAACATACCGTGCAATGAGAGATAACTGATCGATGTGTGCAACATCAGAAGAGTCAACAATTATAGCAAAATATTTTGCAAATTTTATCTCTTCAATAATTTTGTATCCAACTGCAGTTGCCATAATCTGTATAAATTCCTCACATATGGTTTTTGATAGGTAGGAAATTACCTTTACCTTTATTACCAAATTTTTCAATGTGTGCAGCCAAAAATGGATCGAATTCAGCTATCAATTCCAATGACATAAGAAAATTGCCATTTTGAGGTGAACCAAATTTCTCGTTGTGACCTCTAAAAGGAAGGCCTCGAACCGCTAATGAATTAATAACAGCTACTACTCTCTGTAAAAGAGATCGCCAATATGCTATTTCTTCATTCAACTGAACTGTTCCAATTTTATCAATGCGGCCTACATTGTTTCCTCTATCTTTGAATTTTAACACGCATGCCTTGTATCCATCCTAATTTTCATGACCACTCAATCGTGCTGTTGCATTCTTCCAATCGTTGAATCCACATTTTGAAGAAAACTGAGAGTCACCTTTCAAAAGTAAACATGGTCCGTAAAATACTGCACCAGCGCTTTCTGAATAGACTAACCATGATCGAGTTTGTGTTTCACCGTTAAGTAACTTTCTTTCAAATAAAGCGGGTGAAAATTGTCTACTATAATCGTTATAATGTCGTTTTGACTTTGAAAAGTCTCCATTCTTGTTTTGGTCATAACCATGCAGTGCTAAATAGTCACGAGTAAATTCATCAATTAACCATAAAGCTGGATCTTTATTCAGTTCTTGAGGCAAAGTGATTTCAGATACTTTTAGGTGATTGTCTTTTTCAAGCGAATTCATGAACCCTGTAGACAATTTCAATATATGTACGTTAAAAAGCAAGGAAAATATAATAATTTCTCTAACCATAAATAAATATAAATATTAATCACGAAATTACATTCCAATAATATAATAAAATATATTTTTTGCAAAATTTTTATAATTATTTCTTAATAATAATGTACATGTAATTATTTTGTTTATTTTTAAACATTATATAACTGGTACATTAAAATAATAATTGTAATCCGATTTTAACATTTATTCAGGGGTTTTAGGGATTTTATCAGGGTATATAATGATATACCCTGATAAAAACAGAATATTAATACGCATTCAGAGGAATTGATACGGAGACAATAAGCGGATTGAAGTTTGAAATTCTATCAGTTTATTGTCTCTGTATTGATATTTTTAAATATGTTTCTATTCGCTCTATACGTCATTTTTAACAGGGTATTGAATAATAATAATTTTCTAATCTGTTATATTTATGTTTATTAAAATTATTTAAGTATTGTATAAACATTTAGTATCCGTAAATATCTATAAAATAAAAAGCAGAATTTATTTCACCTGAAATTATGTCAGAATTATCATCTAAGTTTAATTCGCTTGGGTTCTTTAGGGGATCCACAGTAACATAAGTAGAACGTAACTAATAACAACGTATACAATAAATAAAAGGTTACCCAATTAATAAATTTAAAAACAGTCTATTTGTATATATTATTTTTCAAATTCATGCTTGTAATTCTACTACTATACTGGATTGCTGTCGATTGGTGTAACATTTTTCATAAAAAATTAATCTAATTTTGGTGTTTTTTTTAAACTTCTTCTTCTCGATCTTGCTTTTCACGAGCACGTTTCCGATATTCAGAACCACTTTCTGAATTCTTCCGTCACTCATTTTTATATTTAATAACTAAAGGTTATGAAAAAAGAGTTGAAATAGAAACCACCATAATATTCTCCGATTAATACTTCTCTGTACTTGACAGCTGGTGGAAGAGGTAAGCGGCGTTGCCAAACCCTTGCACTGATTTTTGTAAATTGGCTTTAAGGTGTATCCTAAAAAAATATGTTATGTGAGAAGAACTTAAATAAATGCATATAAAAAGTTACTATAAAACATTAAAAACGACTTTCTAAAATAAAATGTGCCGCCCTAGGCTACAGCCTATGTTGCCTAGTAGGTAATCCGCCACTGCTGCATCTACTTCTTCTACACATGTGTCATTCTTACATTCTCTTTAATCCATTTGTTGGGCATGTTGTTTACTTTGTTCCATGGCCCTACAGTGATCTGCTGCTTTAACTAGCGTTTTCAGTAGTCCTTGTCGTGTTGTACGACTCATTACTCCACGTACTATCTGATCTCTGATCATTCTGTCTTCATATGTTTCCCCTGTAGGTATTATATTTTAGTCACATGTCTTTGCCAACCTTCTGAGTTCAGTTAGATAATCATCAAAACACTCTCCTTCTTGTTTCCTTTCCACAAACACAAAAAGCTCATATGTTTCATTTTGTCTAGGTTTCACATAGTTGTCTATTTTCTGTATTACCGTGTTATACACTTCACTTTCAGGTTGAGTCATTGGTATGGTCACAAGAATTAAGAATTTCACAAGCTTCTGTACCCATGAATTTCTTAATAATGCCAACTTTATTGAATCCGCGGCTTCATGATGACCTGTTGATAACATATAGTCTTCTAATGTTCTTTTCCATATTGTCCATTCTTTCACACAATTTGAACCTCGTAGATTCAGGTCAGGCGGTAACTTCACAGGTCCTAGTTGCATCATTTTCACTTGCTATGTTTACTGTTTATTTTACGTTTATTATTCTTTCACGTATTAGCTCTTTCTTCCTTATTTTCACTGATTACGACTGCGACTGCGCCATGTTTAGCTTGTTTATCAACATTTTATTTCAATTCTTGTGTATACAACCGTATAACCGTCGTACATTCAACCAACTTCCATCATCTTGCTACCAACCCTACATTATAAATAAGTCTTTGTTACCAACACCTCATGGACTGCTAAAATATATGCCAGTCACATCGTTCAGATATCCTTCTCCGTATTCAAACTGATTTTGTCTCCCAGTCGTCGCAAATTTGAAATTGTGATCCTTGAAAAGTTACTGGTAATATGTAAATATTACTGGGTAATGGAAACTATTAAGAATAAAATGTAGAAGAGTTGTAAATATGTAAATCTAGTTTTACATTAAAATATACGAACTGGTTTTGTGCATTTAAGTTTACAAAATAATATAAACAAAAATTACAATTTTGCATTTTATTGTGTATGTAACTTATGACAGTGCCTTTTCCTCCTTATTCTTGACTTTTTCAGTGCCTTTTTAGGCGCCTAAAAGACGATTTTTTAGTGCCTAAACATCCGATGTCTAGTTATTACTATAAAAACCTTTTATATGTGTGACATTATGCAAATATGCAATTTCACACTCCTTTGTGATGTCATTTTTACGATGACAACAGTAAAAGGATTTTCAAGAAGTTCAATATCCCTATTCATCGTCTTACAATTATTAAAATTATTAAATTGCTTTCGAGTTCTATTCGCCGTCTTGCGTGTTTACACACACTGTTCCATACGAAGGTCGGAAAGCGAAAGATAATTCGCATTGCCCTTGGTGTCGCGCGCTTCGGATCCGATAGGTGTGATGTTTCTTCTGCCGGTGAGTGACGATCATCTCCTCGTCGTCACAACGCAGCTGGCCTGCAAATTTCCGGGCTTGGGGAGCAACTGATAGAGTTGGGCAGGCCTCCAGCCACTCAATATCCTACAATATTCATTTGTCTTTCTAGCCGGCGGCGCTAGCCGAATTCGTTTACTACGCTCCGTGAAGTCACGAAGTTTAAGCGATTTTGAGACTCGCGGGTTCGTGGTTGGGTGACCGGACCTCAACGCCCATTAAGGGGTTTGGAGACGCGTTGCGTCTAGGTGTAGACGCAGCAAATAAAATAAGAAGCTGAACTCGTGGCTCATTGCAAAGTCGCAAGCCTTTCACCACTGAGATCCGGGTTCGATTCCCGTCGAATATCATGTGAAATTTGTTCCAACAAAACGAGTTCGGCTGCTTCACAAGGGCTAGTCCAACCCCTGTGAAGTGTCCTAAACCCTACCCCTATCCTTATTCCTTCCTAATTCTGGCCGCTGGGTAGTGACGCAGGAGCGCGCGGTAGGAGGCGCGTACGCGGAGATGCTACCTGGCGGTTCTCTTGACAACCGACTTCGACGAGACGCGACAGACAATGTTAACGGAGGATTACTCCATAAAACAAGCGCAGTAATGGGAGGATTACTCCGAGAAGCGCAAAGCGCCCAACGCCCCCCAAGGGGCTTGGAGACGCGTTGCGTCGAAGTAGATGCAACAAATTAAAAAAAAAAAAAGTATTCGTGGCAGTGAGAGTCTATTTGCTTAATTTAACACTCTTCCCAGTTAGCGTATCAATTTCAATAATTTATAATGAAGCGTTTTGAAAGTGGTTGTGCTAAACGTAAGAAAGTTAAGGAACGAGAAGATAATCCCGAAACTAATTAATTATTTCAGTTATACTGTCAACAAAAATGATAATACTGCTAATGTACCCATAAATCACATTCCTGGCCCATCAACATGGAGTTCACAGAAAAACAATTTACAGAACCAAGCAGAAGTAACAAATAGTGTGCTAGAAAGTAAAGATTTTATGATGTACGAATACAGTGAAGAAGATAATCAGGAACAGGTGAAGATAATCAAGACAGAAGACCAGGAATGTGCTTCAGGAAACTGTAAGTACCATTAATTCAGAAAATAGTCACTATACAACATCAGACCCCGGTCTTTGGCCACATACTGATGACATCTTACGTGATTATTGGGTAGAAAAAGGATCTTCTGCTTGTCAAAATAAAGAAAATAATTTTGATAAATCGGCCCGCTTATATAAAACTGGTGATAATATGGAAGAAAGACGAGTTTGCAAGGTTTTCGCAATATTTTGAAATTTCTGAATTCTCTAACTCATGCAGACATTCCAAAAAACCAAACCTATCAACAATGTCTACATATGCTTTACTTCGGAGTTCTAGACTAGAAACCAGAGTGTCTATTATTGATAGGAATGTCTCTACTCTGAGCTTTTCTCTTCCCAGAAGTTTCTCATTACTACATCCACTATCTGCAAATGCAAGAATGGAACTACGTTTTATTTGACGCCTTTGTGTATCATGATATTCTTTCACGACTGATTTCGCTTTTGATTTGGACTCATAATCGTCAAAATCATCTCTCTTCTCCCTAATAAATAGTGTTAATGACTTCAGCATCTTAACTGCTGCCGACAAATTAATTTTTTCACTTTGTAGTAGTTTACTCGCTTAAATCTACTGAGAATTTCATTCCACAATATTGTTAAAAAATCTGTTTCAAGTTTATCAAGTTTTTTCTCTAATCCTTGAGCCTTAAGACGTCTCTGACGACTGATTTGTCACATCATTTCTTATAGACTGAAGACATAATCTAATTTCATTATATCCTTCACACAAAGCATTTACTGCATCTGCCTGCGCAGACCATCTAGTGTCTGAAAGTTGTTTCACCACTTTACAACGAGGACCTAAATATGAACAAAGTATCTCCCAGCGGTGTGTTGACGATGAAAAGGTGTAAAGATTTTGTACCAAATCAAAATAAATTGTCACAGTTAAAACACACTTGACAGCATGTACCCCTACTAAACTGAGTGAGTGTCCAGCACATGGCACATACACAGCATACTTATTTAGTTCTTTTATCTTCGCGTGTAAGCCTGAACATCGCCCTGACATGTTTGCATTGTCATAAGACTGGCCCCTACAATTCAGGGTATCTATGTTATTGGTTTTCAAGAAGTGTGTCACAACTTTTGCTAGATGTTCTGCATTATGACCATGAATGGGAATAAACTGCAAAAATCGCTCTTTTGGAACAGCATCTATCACATATCTTACTATAAAAGTAAGCTGATCAATATGAGTCACATCCGGAGTGGAATCTACAGAAATAGCTTAGTATTTTGCTTTTCCAATTTCCGCAATGATTACTGAAAGAACTTTAGTACAGAATGTCTAGAAATTACATAGTGACGTTTCGGGGAACTCATTTTTTTCCCATCCTCGGTCTCGACTGTGTACCAGAGAAACTATGAAATGACTAATGTACAATCACAGAATGGGTACTACACAGAAAGGAAAGCTACCCACAGTCCGTGCGCCGATATGATGCGCACGGACGCCATATTGAAAGTGTGTTAACAGCTGTACAATCCGGGATTTGTTATGTGGTGAATGGTGGTGAAGATGCACTTAATTTCCGTTGCACTAGTTATAATTGGTGTGTGTAGCAAAAAACACGAGGGGACAATTGCTTCGTATAGGCAAATATTCGCACGCTGGCAAATATTAATAAAAATAGAGACAAAAAGGACAATTATAAATACATAACTACAGAATGGAAAAGACTTTTTCGTATTGTGACATACCGATATGTCACATGAAAATAAACAAACATTTATTTGTAGACTATATGGTGGAAAATGCATTAAGAGGTGGCTGGATGCCGAAAGTAGAACATTTGGGATTGGGCGAAGAAGTTTAGACGATCGAAAGGTCAGCTACACCAAAATATAACGAACGCATGGATTGGCTGGGTGTGAGAAGGACGGTCAAATGTTATGAAAAAAGAGGAAGGTAGTTTAATACGAAGTCTTCGAGGGGTGAATCATGTAGGAAGATTTCATTCTGACCGGCATCGCGTGTCTGAACTGATCGTAGGTTCGTGAGAGGGAGCGAGTGTAGTGCAGATAGAGTCGGGTTATCAGATCGTGAAATTTTAAGGACAGTAAATGATATTGATATTGCATGTGGAAGTAATATTGATGCATAAATTGGGACTTTGTCGGGAGTGGTAATCGAGTTATAGATTTCGGGACTATGTCATAGGACGTAATCGGGACTGATAATTTTGATAGTTTGAGACCAGTTTGGATAGGGGCAGAAGAGGATTTCTTGGGACTTTGGACTACGGCAAGCTCGCAAGATATTTCGACTGACAAGTCTACGAGGGACAACAACGAAGAATAGATAAGTTAACCGCGGTATAAAACTGTAAATTCAAAGATATCTTGATCCAAGGCACAACATAAAATCATTTTCTTAAATTCACTAAATTGTTTGCTAAATAGGTAACAATAAACTTTGTTAAATTTTGTTCTTCAGAAAAGAAAGTGATCTTTCATTTAGTCAATCCAAACAGTAATGAACTAGGAATAGAATCATTCTATTTCAGATTCCCAGCAGCGCTGTATAGTCTGCAGATCCTATAATCCATTATAAAGGTAATAAGGATTATAATATATCGTGACCCATTGACCCAGCAAGCCGGACGCTAAGATCTTAGCCAGAAATTAATGTAGAGAAATTTTGTATATCTCAGTATTTTCTATTTTCTTTGGTGTGGGTCAGTTTATCGACTTGCCACATACTCTAGTCATCTGCCATTTATCTCCTCCCAAAGTACATTTTTTGAAATTTTCTCAATTCTTCGTTTTCCTAATGGTAGAACTGAATTATTACTTTAAGAATATTAAAGAAGAGTAAAACCTCGTCCTAAATGACTGGGAGCGGTAGCACAGTACATCAAATGATGTCACTGCAGCGCCTCTGACCGGGAGGTCCTAGGTTCGAGTCCTGACGGCGGCAGGATTTTCGACACCAGCTTTTCAGTTAGGTCGAATTCAGTCGATGTCTGGACGAGAATTCTAGCGGCCGGCTGCTCTGATCGGTAGTTTTCCGTGGTTTCTCTGATCAACACTAGGCGAATGCCGGAGCAGTAACCTAACAAACGGGCTACGGACAGCGCGCGATCTTTCCTTCCTTGTCCTATCCTCTCTCCTTACATACACACACACACACACTAACATGCACTACACTACCACATACACCGGGAGACCGGTACGGAGCTTAGAGCTTGTCCCGGCTGGGGCAGTGCCCCCCTGGTGGGAGAGTCCTGGTTAGGGGGAAACCCCCCTAGCCGACGGTAGGTCGGCGCCGGATCTCGCCATCCAGTGGGGGAAGATCACCGCCATCTCCCGAAAGAAAAACATGCACTACACTAACGGGACTAATGACCAGAGCACTTGACGCGCCCGGAAACACGAAAAAATCAATCAATCGTCCTAAATGATAATTTTAAAAAATTGGAGCTGTTTAAAAAAAATCGTTTAAACGTTACTAAAAATACGAAATTGAAGTTCTTTTTCACATAATTTTTTTGTTTTCGAAGAACTTCATTTAAAGCACTTTAACTCACAAATGCAATATCGTTAACAAATCACTGGAAGTGTGCTGCATTTTAACGACGTGAGAGATATTTCAAAAAATACATTTGAGTAATTTTTGTTAAAAACAAAATAATACACCAAAAATGAATTGTTTGTCATTGTTAACAGTGCAATTAACACTACCCATTGGAAAAGTTAGAAGAAAAACATTTGGAACCAGTTTTGAGAAAATGGCGTTTGAGTTGACTCCTGCCGCTCCTTTGCACAGTTTCAAGTTGGCGGTCCGTGCTGCGCGGTGGCTCACTGAAGATCAAAGGAGACGCCCTCTACTTTTCTTTCTGTGTAGTGCGTATTCTGTGGTACAATATTATCAAAAAATTCTTCAAGGAAATAAAAATATTACAAAGAAAAACATATATAGCACTCGATATAGTAAATACATAAATATTCACCACATTAAAACAAACACAAACATAAAAAAGAAACAAAATAATATACATATTTCCAACAGGGCGTGCAAACCCTCGTCTGGCATGGCAGTTAAAACATGATTAGAACCCAATGTAAAGTGTCAGCTAGTTGGAAGGTATTCCAAGAAAAAAGGGGATTTTTCAAATACGTTACAAGAAATACAAGACACAAATTATAAATAACACAAATTACAAATATTAAATGCATAAAATAATTATTTATATGAGAAATAAGATACTTCACTCTATTTAAATATACAGAAAATTACAACCTTGGAATCAATCATAAAGACATGTGAAAGAATTAGATTCATCCTGTGTATTGAGACTAACTGAAGTTTTTATATGAAGAGTTTCCAGCACCAATCTAGAAAAATGATTACGTTCCGACTCCAATATTTTAACATCTGTAAAATCATGGAATTTCCACTATCCACCCGGTGTGTCGTAATTGAATTGTGCCTATCGCAGAGAGTATACTATCAGAGATGGCACTCAACGTTAATCCCAACGCTCTTATTCAAAATAATTTCCTCCAGGACACAAAATTCAAATGAAACGGAAATTGTAGTATGCCAAACCTCCGGTAGGTAGCTCCGTTGCTTGCGCCGCCATACACGCGGACAGGCGTCGTGGCCGTTCGTAGAACTACGACGCAAGCGTCCAAATAAGCTCCGGATGTACTAGTCGCGCACTTTTTCTTGATACTCCACAGCGGGGGGTGCGGGGAGAGGAGGTTTCTGTCTACGTCACAGCAGTGCAGTGCTGTCAACTTCAACGGCGGAAAACTGAGCGTAATTGCACAATTATTAGACTGAGGTAATAGCGTGTCTTGGGTTAGAGAGCAATGACAAGTAACGAAGAAGGTAGGCAGCACTGCAAACTGAGCCGTGACGTTCCGAGTGGAGCTGGTGTTTTCTACCGGGCCGTGCTGTGTCGGGCTGAGAGAGGACTAGGGGGCTCTGGTATCAAGAAAAAGTGTGAGCATAGTAACGTATCTTCTGTCAAACCACTGTACTATACTTGGGTTTTCGTAACGTGGCAGCTGAAGAATTATCTTCAAGATGGAATATGGCACGAGTCGTGCCGCTCGACATTTTGCTTCTTTCTTAGTCATTCCGCAAGATGCCGCATGATCGTGACCGTATCAACATAGATTAACGTCAGTATTCATCCATGTTATGTTAATAGTTTTCAACCTCTGGTTAATCAACTTATTAATGAATTTATCCAGGTAACTATTCAACCTCAGGATTTCAGGAATGGCCCTATCAATATAGGTTCCATTTCCATTTGTGTAATTTGTACAAAATTTGATTGACCATGACCCTTTCCATTCGTGTAATTTGTACATTTCTGGCGGCGTCCCCCTCTGACGCCGTCGGTTCCCATCAGGTCCCCAACCAGCGCTTTTTCTTGTTCTGTTTCAGCACACATATAGTCTTCTTGATTAGCTAAATTTTCGTGTAAATACTCAAAAAATTATTTGAAGTGTTTTCAAAATGTTTAAAGATTCCTCTCCAGCATTTATATTATTGAAGTATTACATCTGTCCTAAGCAGCATTTATTCTGTTGGTTTCAGAAATTTAAACAATTATTTTTTTTTCTGGTGAATTTTTTTTAAGTGTCATGTTCTTTAATATATTGTAAACAAATATTTAATACGCTTTTCATGTATCTTAGATTATGTTCACAAGGTATACATGTGATAATGTAGCATTTGAATAACGGCTGCTTCAGTATATATTTTTTTCACTGTACAATAAAAAATAATTTTCAGAGTATACCATATTATAGAATGCGCTTTTGTCAGTGGATTCAATAAATATTTTACTATTTTAACTTCTTCTTTGTCCTTGAGTATATACGTAATTCCTACAATTTCCTAAAACTTTAATACGCTTTATGAATTTTATTGTGAAAATTTAAAACCATTCGATTGGATGACAATGCAAAAATATTAAAGATACAAATTTTCAAATTGTAACATTATTGTATTTAACATAATTGTAACATTAAATATGTATACATATAATATCTGTCTCCACATATTTGCATATATTTAGTGTAATATACTGTTAAGTTGCCGTATTAATATTGTTAAGTTGTATTTAAAGTAGTCGCTAATGATCTCAGTTGTTGATACGATTTTAATAAACAAAAAAAACATTCAAATTCCCGCGTACATTTATGTTCATTTCAAATTTACCGGTCGCCTTTACGCGATTGGCCGTAGGTTTCATCCATATAATATGGCGGCTACCGGAAGATATACAAATAAGCCTTTGTCGGTTAACATTGGGTGCTGTCTCTGACTTATTCTCTCTGGTATAGTGTATAGTCAGGCTATATAGTACGGCTACACTTGGTTTTAAAATTTGGCATCTGTGGGTAGTATCTTCAAATGGAATTCGGCACCACTTTTTGCATCTTTCTCGATCCTGCCGGAAGGTGTCGCATGATCGCGACCGTATCAAGCAGTGCTGCAGATCAAGCGACTCTGGCGGCAGGACTGAGAATGACGCCAACAGTCGTGCCGAATTCCAACTTGGAGATTCTACCCCTTATCCGCCACGTTAAAAAACATAAGTATAGTCATGAGTCATAGGAAGTAAAAGAGCACGTGTGCGTGTGACGCGTGCGATCTTTGCCTTTGAGAGGTTATACAAAAGTTTAATTTTCAATATTTATACCATTTAGTATGGCCGAAGTTCTGAAAGCGGAAGACTTATTAAAGAAACTCGACAATCCATCGAAAGAAGAAAATTCAAAACCTCCCCGAAAAAAATCAAAAAAACAGAAAAAGAATGAGGATAATTCCAGCGAGAGCGAAGGCGACGGGAGTTTTGTGGAAACGAGGGGTCGAATAGTTTCCGGCAGAAAATGGAAATCCCAAAAGACGAGGTGAGACAAGACAAATTGCATTAATTGGATTCCAGAGGTTTACATTCTTGATATCTATTTTGGCTTGATCTGCACCACAAATTATAGCAGTGTTTTTAGTTACAAAGTTTGTGATTTGTAGAGTGTGTAGAAAAATTTTGTATGTCATTTCCGGAATGTGGGAAGTATTTTATTTCTTAGCATGATTGTTGGTTGTAAATTTGCTAGAATAACCTGACCATCAAAGTAGTGTCATTATTCTGCATTCACCTGACTTTGTTGAGGTCATTAAAAAACTACTTTCACATTAAAGGATGGAGGGGGTTTCATTAGTGACAAAAGCAAATAAAGGGGTTGATGAATTATAAATGTTTTCATATTTTTGTAATTATCATTATAGTGCCAAGTTAAAGTTAAAATTAATACAAAACATGTCTGTTTTTTTAACCAGTGATTATTGTATGAAATGATACTAATTATATTACTAATTTTTCTGTCAATGTCTTGGATTTTTAAGCCCTTTATTGTGGTAATTCTTAATTCTTTTGTTGTGATTTGTATGAATATTCTGCTTTTTCTGGTATTTTTTCCTTGGACTCCTTTCAGAGCAAGTTCTGCAATTAAAACACCAGGGCTAAGGCTATCATTTGAAAGGAAACAAAAACTCAGAGAAGAACTGAAAAGAGTAAAAGAATTGTCAAGATTGATAGAACAGGATCGCCTTCAGGCAAAATTAGATAAGAAACGGCGAAGAGAAGAAAATCTTAAACGAGCAGAGGAAAACCGGAAAAAGAATGAAATAGTCCAAGTGGTAAGTATTAATGAATTCTAGGGATGAGATCAGTGGTTGTATTACAGTTATTCTTTGTTTAATTGGCCCAAACCTTTTCAAAATTTTTTTTATTTGACCGGAACTTTCTTTATCTTTTCTACAACTAATAGATAATATAGGATTTGGTTTTTCTGAGAAAATATTTTGTTGTTTGCTATAAATGATGAAAATGCTTCTTGTTCTGTAAATTATGCATTAATAGAAAATAAGAATATCTTTTTAACTGAGAACACAGGCTCAATACTAGAACACGTTGAAGCTTCAGCAACAACAGAGTTGTCAACCTACTTTGCATCAGTAATTTTGTCTTCTTAAATATGTAATGAACAAAATGCCCCTTGTGTCTGATACTGGTACATTACTTCCCCCTTCTAAAAGTATATCCAGAATCTATTGATCAGTAACATCTGAATTACAGGACTCTCACGGAAAAATAAAGATAAAAAGAGAGTTAAAAAGTTATTTTGGCAATAACAAGATTTGCCCACACATCTACCCAACATGCCCAAGTGGACATGCTCAAGTATTTTTTGTTATTAAAAAAAAACAACTTTACCGACCAAAACTATTTAAAAAAATATATAGTCATATGTTAAAGTTCCTAAATGTATTTCATACAATTAAAATAGAAACAATGTTATAATGTTATACCCACTTACTCCACATCAACGTCCTTGATTTTTCAGCACAAAATATTCTGTGTATTTCAGGAAGCGCTTATAATGAACTATCTTACAATATACCATTCTAACAAAAACGGGCATACAGTCTGGACTTTCTTTTATAAGCCAAAGATTGCAAACTTCATTAATATTATACATAAGGATGAAATATTGTTGCTAATACATGTTTATACGGACATGCTGGGCAGTTAAGAGTTAAAGTTATGTCCCTATAATGTCCAGTAATAATTTTCACACTATTTAATATTCAACAGTGTCAAAAAATATTGTAACCATCATAAAAAAAAAAAATACTTCAACTTACTGGAGTTTAATTTTATTTATATAGGCAGAAAATTGAACATTATTTTAAAAGTGTGGTGGAAAACTTTCTCTTATTATTGTATCTCTGTAATTGAGAAAATGGGCGGAGTGCTCTTTGGAAAGGGAATGTCAAGTGGAAATGAGGTGAAAATAATCGTATGAACAAGTGTTAAAAATTCAGTATCAAGCAATTTTAAACGCACACATGGATTTGTATTTTACTTATACCATATAGGTTTTCTAAAAATAATACTTGAAAAAAATTAAAAATTCCGATTTTTACGATTTAAATTGATAACATGAAATGTCTTAAAACCTGACACTTATGTAAAATTATACACTGGAACTAACCAAGATTTATGATAAATTTACTCAGAATTTTTTTTTTTTTAAAAATTGCGTCTACTTCGACGCAACGCGTCTCCAAGCCCCCTGGGGGGCGTTGAGCGCTTTGCGCTTCTCAGAGTAATCCTCCTATTACTGCGCTTGTTTTATGGAGTAATCCTCCGTTTACATTGTCTGTCGCGTCTCGTCGTAGTCAGTTGTCAAGAGGACCGCCAGGTAGCATCTCCGTGTACGCGCCTCCTGCATCACTACCCAGCAGCCAGAATTAGGAAGGAATAAGGATAGGGGTAGAGTTTAGGACACTTCACAGGGGTTGGAATTAGGAAGGAATAAGGATAGGGGTAGGGTTTAGGACACTTCACAGGGGTTGGAATTAGGAAGGAATAAGGATAGGGGTAGGGTTTAGGACACTTCACAAGGGTTGGACTAGCCCTTGTGAAGCAGCCGAACTCGTTTTGTTGGAACAAATTTCACATGAGATTCGACGGGAATCGAACTCGGATCTCAGTGGTGAAAGGCTTGCGACTTTGCAATGAGCCACGAGTTCAACTATTTTTAAAACTTGCACGATTATTGTAATAGTTGGGTGAAAATACATTCGATTTGCAAATTTTGTTTCAAGAGCATATGTTTCATGCAATATCTAAACCAATGTGCATTTTAATTGAAGTGTTTTTTGCAATATGTTATTACATGCCATTGTAAATTCCTTTTGAATCTATTGTCTGTTAGTGACATTTGTTATTTTGGTTTTACCATATATGATGTGTGGAATCTTGAATTATCACTTTCCATTTGAATTAGAAATGTTAAAATATATAATACGTTTTGTTGTGACCAGTTTATTTTTGATTTTTGTATAGAAACAAATTTATCAACAATATTCAAGCATATATCAGGATTTAATGGAAAATGTTACATTAAATTGTGTTATGTTAAACGTGTGTGGATATTCATTTTAATAAAAGTGGATGTAATTTATTAACTAATCATTTTGTTTTAGATCAAAGACTCTGCGAAAATCAAGAGGATGAGAAAGACCCAACTGAGACACATAGAGAAAAGAGACGTGACTGACGTTAAGTGAGTTACATTCAATCAACATCAAAATACACAAGACTGTGTTGTCATTGACATGAGAATCAGTGAACAAAATAACAATATTAATAATTTACAAATTAATAAAAATTTATTGCAACAGTTTAATTTGTAAAAATATGCAATGTTTGGAGATTACAATAATGAATGCAAAAGTAGTTCTCGTTCATTGCTAAGGAACTTGATGATCAAGGAATCTAAAGGTTCTTCACTCCTCGATGCTTGTCTTTTCATGGCTTGTTTGAAGTCTTCTTTCACACCCTTGTCCACACCTCTTGTAGAAATACGTCTTTGACTGCAAAAAGTATATTCTATATAATAATAAAATATGTTATTCTTCGAAAACATTAACCTGGTATATTTAATTTCATGCTAGTAAACAAAATTATACACTATGTTTGCAAAGAGACAAATTATTTAAGCAACATGAACTCAGGACCTTTCAACTTTCATATAACGTGGTGGAGACCATTACAGTGGCTTGCTCCCCTGTAGCACCATCTTTCAGAAACTAAAATGCAGGTGTGGATATTACAAAAGATAGCACGGAAATCGGCACTTTGTTCAGCAGTTTCTTGTATGTATATTTAGAAGACACTTTTATTTCTCACAAATTAGCCAATATTTATGTGCAGAAGTTGGCAAGCCTAACCTGCAGCTGTACCCAGTGACACTCGTGTCTGTTATAAAGTTCTTGGAGAAAAATATGAATTCAGTAAAGTCATTTTGTATTATAGAGTGGCATATTTTTGAGATTCAAATGCTTTCATTATGAATATGTTTACCTTATAGGGAAAGTGCTCTTACTGGTAACAGTACTTGAAATACATTAATGTGAAGAGTAACTGAATTATGTATAGGAGTGTTACCAAATTGGTATTTAAGAGAACTCAAGCAAGTTTTTACTACTGTAAATGCATTATAAACTATCAATGTAGGTTAACTATAGGTTTGGGGTCATGGAAATGAATAAATTAACATGTTATGTGACTTGGGAAGTGATGGTAATTGCAGAAACCTACTCTTACAATTGTATAAAAAATTAAGTTAATTTAAAGGAATGCTAACTGAATTAAGAAAATAAGAAATGCATCTGGTCTTACCTTACTGTTTGAGTAGTTGGCACAACATCAAGACCTATTGATCCGCCCTGTTCAGTAGATAAGTACATAAATTCTTCCAACAAGTCCACATTTATTATATATGTTTGAAACAAACTGTAAGAGAAACTGCCATGCTGATGAATACGATCCAGTAATTGAATGGCTAAATCTTCTTCTAGCGGCCAATCAAATTGTAACAATGTGAAAATGTGTCCCATGATAAGATCTGCATCCATGTTTGGTTTTGAAAGAGATTGCTGAAATACAGGTCAGGTAATTTGACATTGAAATATTACTCAAGTTGTTCTTGTATAGAAATAGAATACTTACTTTCAGTGCTGACACAAGAAGCTTTACACAATACTGTAGAATCTGTGTTCGATGCATTGGTAAATAATGCAGATGACGTCCAGATCTGCTTGGTTGTTGGAGACTCAGACTTAGTTGGAGGGAAGTTACAGTAACAGGTAGAGCACTTACTATTTGCAAAACATGCTCCATGCATGCCTGAAAAGAATATAAATACAGAGTCTATTCTAATCCTTGTTCAGAAGATTTATCCTCAAACCACTCACAGAGTGTTGCCCAAGGCTATGGTAAGTGCTTGCTAGCCTTAAATTCTTCTGGAGGCAATCAGTACTTGCTGTTGTTTCTTGAAAAAGTATTTTTTCAATTGCTTCTTGAAACTTGCCTTTATATATAGCAGTGTCGACAAGAAAGCCTTGTAACCATGTATTATTCAATCGTAAATGTTGGCTTAATTTTGTAAATTCTACAACAAAAAAGTAATCACAATAACAATGAAACAAAATTATCAAAACAGAATGATATTTCAACATAATGCACATACATACAAATCATGCAGACTGTAGGGAGGAGACTCCACTCCTGCATTGGAGGCATGATGGGGGTTTGTAAGAAAAACATCAGTAGTAATTTGACACACAGCTTCAGCAACATCTCATGGTGAATTAAGGCGTTTTTGACCAAAGTAATCTACAACCCACATACAAAATCTAGTATATCTACCATTGAAAGAGTTCAACATAAGTTCCTACGAGTTTTTGCCCAGACAATGGCTCCTGACAATCATGACTATGACGTCATTCTATTAAAATCTAAATTAAAGAATCTTCATTGTAGAAGAAAGCGTGCAGATATACATTTCCTACATGATATTATGTTGGATAGAATAGACTGACATTCTTTATTGCATACCGTTTAGGATCCCAAAGCGAATCTTTAGGAGAACAACTTCCTTTTCAGTTGACACAAATGTGAGTAACTATTGCGCTAATGAGACTATGAATCGTATTTGTTGTTTGGCGAATAGCTTGGGCGCTGATTATGACATATTGACAACTAGTAATAATTCCTTTCAAGGTTTTTTGAATAGACATTTTAATTGACTATATTTGATAATTGTAAGTTCTTTTATTTTCTTTCTTTGCATTTTTTTCATGTTTTTCATTGTTCATTCTTTTCTTTCTTTTTCTAAATTTGCAAGTTTGTATGTACTTTATTTTTATTCTTTATACTACATTCCATGTACGAGATCTTCCTGTTATTCTATGTATTTGTATTTTTATGTAAAGGGTATCACACATTAATTTGTTTAAATAAATAAATAAATTTAATGTACATAGATGGCGTTGTCTTGACTAATGAGCCTGGTGGTCATTAGTTGCAAATGCCTTAAAAAGTTTTCCTATTGAAGCTAAGTATGTTTGTGTAGCTGCTGCTGTTTTTCATACATTCCCCCACCACCAGAGTTGACTCTCCCCCTTGTAGATATAAATGATACGAATAAATCTTGCTTTCTCAGGTCTTCTTTTAAACCCATAACATGTTTAAGAAGCAAAACACAAAAAAATTAACTATACTCTTTAAGAATACCTCTTTCTAAGTACTCAGTGCTGTGGAGGAGATCCCAGCAACGCACAGCCATAATATAATTATGAACAACAGCTGGAATTGACTGTCCAACAGGTGGTTTTGCAACAGTAATGAGAGGCATTAATGATTCATCTAAATCAAGCTTCCGTCGTTTAGCTTTTGGCTCTCCAATGGAATCCTCTTGGTCTTCACTGCTGCAGAATGCCTCCACTAGTAATAATGGCATATCCCCCACACCTAATGTCAATGGCATTTAAAATTAGTAACCCTTTTACAATTAAATAGCTTATGAGAAGATTATCAGATACATCTCATCCTTTTTTATATTACATTTTTTCTTTCCAAAAATGCTCTAGCCCAGTTCGGGCTTTGGCCTGACATCTGCATTAGCGTAGTAAGTACTGCTCAAGTCCTTTGTGCACATTGAATTACATTATGCAATTATCGCACATGAAACTACAAAGTAATATCACAGCATTAATAGAAAAAGTGTGCTGGCACCAGCTTATTTCCTTTGTTGGAGGTGGTTGTCTGCACTAAAGGTGCAACAATACCTAATGATGAGATTGCTTTTCTTTGTCTCTAGATTTTGTTTGAATGTAAGTCAATTATGAAATTGAAACTGTGAAGAAAGTTCTACACTAATTTATTGTTAATAGAAGTTTTAATTTAATAGTGTGCCAACATGCTAACACACTATTGAAGTATTTTGTACTGCATTAATATTTAATTTCCAACAAAATATACTAATAAAATGTATATAAAAACTAAATACAGTTAGCACAAATTTTGCTGTAACACAAACAAAACATCAGTCCTGGCAAGGGATTACGGTAATACGGACAAATTAATAATACTAGGATAACATGAACTCTAATTATTTCAGTCCCTAGCAATTCATATTAATGAGGGTTTACTGTAATAGCATAATAATAGTATCAACAATGTTTTGATCTAAGAGTTGGCATATATACAAAGATCATGTAATGAATGACAATATACTTATAAAAAGAGCAACAGTCAGAAATTTGACAAAAGAAATTATGGAACTTTCTTGCCCTGGTTCATGGTAACTATAGTAAAATTATAGAGCGCAGCTGGAGTCATTGAATTCATGGTTGTCCGGGATTAGCCGCGTCATGGTCAATGAAGCTGATGTTTCGGCCATCTTGTTGTGACCTTCTTCAGAGCTATACTGCTGGCTCAGCATTTTATATATTTTTTATATTTCATATTATTTATTTCATATATGGCTGGTTTTGATGACACGTACTGGGTGAACATTGTATGACCTCTAAACTGATCCGGTTTATCAACCGTTTTATCCAAAGACTTATAACATTTTTTCAAATTTTCGTTCAACGTAGTGAATATATTTGAAATTACAGGAGCTTTATCATTTGTTCCCGTTCTGCTCATTTATTTACACTATCAAATGTGATAAATCTTTGAACTTCCCACAATCTGTGTTGACATGCTTGCCCAGTGTAAAAGTACACATCACTTTTCTTCTGTTCCATCTTGTGCTCAAAATTCAAGAAGCGCTTACCTGCTGCAATCAAAAGGTCCAAATAAGCCTCAAATTCCATTGGGGTCAGACTATTCCATCTTCTCTGTATTCTTCATCCATTAGTTCCTGCAATTCTTCCATTCTTCAACAATTGATGAATTAAACAAAGATGCACAAATGTGAAAACCCTAAACACTCCTGATTCACAACAGAATACAGTACGAAAATATCTCATCACAAACTATTTTTTCATTGTTTCAAAGGCTGACAACTATGAAAGACAGTCATCCCAACATAAAACAATGAAATGCAATAGATTACTAATGATATGAAGACATGGACATACAAAGCAAAATAGCTGATAGCAAAAACAGAAGAGGCAGGTTAACCAGGTAACTCAAGTGTAGACTAAAGGATATTTCTTTTATCGTAGACACAAGGGTTAATTCCTTCTCCCCTAATGCCACCCAGAGGGGGCAAGCAGGTAACCGTCATGGCCACAAGTTTAAAGAGATAGGCATGCATCAACAATTGTATTGGGAAGAACAGTGATTTCTTCATAAATTATTTAAATGTGAATTAAGCTTGCTGTTTAAAATATACATTTAGGTAGATCTTTGCTTGTTTCAGTTACTTAACAAATATGTTTTAGAAATGTACATACATGTTTTCTGGCTGTTTTAAATAAATATTAATAAATTATTAATCCCAGATTCGCAGAACAAATGTTTTTTATTATTTTTCTTATTACTATTATTATTTGATTGAAAAAATGTTACTTTAAAAATAAAAAAAGGTTTGAAAAGCGGGCTCAGTAGTCAGTGAAAGATGGTCATTGTTTGGTGATACATAACAACTTTGCCCTTCATCCCATTTATCTCCACATCATCAATTAACATCTACAAACATTATCAACAATAAAAGTTTTGGAAATTCCCTGCAAACAAAACTAAGAATGCTAGGTATCAGTAGGAATCAGTAAAAAAAGGAAAGGAAATTATTTATTATGAAGAACTGGTCTCGAAACCAAATGAACCTGATGAAAAATGTTCAAAATACCCTGCTAACAAACAAGTAACTTGCATGAGAACGTTTGCTGCAACCCAATATAAAGTTTCTTCGTCAATCATCAGAATTGCTTTCTTGATGTTTCTTTGCAGCTCTTTGAGATTATAAGGCTTTGTATGCATAAACGTCACTTTTGAGGCATCCCCAAAGGTAAAATCTGGCGAGGACAAATCAGGCAAATGAGGGGGCACTCGTGAAATTTTTCTGTTCCCTCATAATTCTCTTCAAAAAATTGCATTGTCAACTTAGCAGTATGTGATGTCACCCCATTGTGATGAAACATACAAAATTTCTCAATATATTCTGATTGGTATCTGCCATTACTATTTCTTTGAAAAACAAAGGACTAATTATTCTGCATCAAGAAATGGCACTCCATACTCAAATCTTTATTAATGCTATGGTCTCTCTGTACCCCAATGTCTGCTGTTTTGCAGGTTAACATCCAAACCAAGCCTCGTCCCTAAAAAGCAGCACTTTATCAGGGGTCTCAAGAACTTTGTTAACAAATCGTCATAGCCCATTACAGTAATTCATGCAAGCAGCCCAATCAGGAACAGTAAGCTCCTGAGATGTCTGCTGTTTGATTGTGCATTTTCTTTCTTTTTTTTTGTGGCACAGTGCACACTTCTCAAAAATTACATTGCAGCTGAAAATTTCTTAATTATGATTTCGGGGGAGTTAATAGGACATTCCAAACTTCCTCTAGTTTTTCGCTGCATGAGCACTGTATTTTGACAACTATGTTTCTAATCAAACATGCTCTGTGTGTCACAATAGCACTTCATTAACTGCAGTATGATACTCTTGTTCAGAGTACGCTCGGATGAATTCTTTTTCTCTGAAAACTGCCTGGCACTCATAGAAAGATTGCGTTTGGTATTAATCCTGCACCGCAAATCTGTATTGCTCTTTGTTGACATGCATCGTAAGTTAACTTCAAAACAGTGAATGAAGATGCAGCCTGTTTTTCTTTGAGCAGGTGTGACCCAGTCCACAGGAAGGGGGTTATGAGTGAAGGGTTTGTTGCAGAAGTGCAAAGGAGATGTCCCAGAAGCAGGGTTCTCTTTTCTCTCGGACCTCAAGCAGCAGGGTTGCATTTTAAACCAATCACTCGTTATTGCTGCAGTAAGGCGCAGCCAAGTGGGGCATACATAGAATAACATAATGAAAATAAGCTAATAGATGGACAGTCAGACAACCAGGTTTCACCACCAATTAAGTAAATGTAAAGTTTTACATACAAAACCATAGTTGGTGACAAAAAAATGTATAAGTTGGGGTTTTATGAGGCTCTTCAGAAGTTGGGGTCCCGGATGCCTTCTGACCCTGGATAGATCTACCTATGTTTAGAAGAACACTAAACATTTATGCTGAGTACATTAATTTATGTTGACAGAAAATTTACCTCCTACATTGGTCTTTTTCTACAGGATTACAATAATAAATGCCATTAAGTCAATCAAATCAAATTCCCATTGCTACGTAAGTGCTGCGCCAAAGCAGTCCTGTGCATTACACTGACACAAACACACTTTTTCTTCTATATGCTCTGGAAATCCTTTACTGTATCATAAAATGCAAATGTTTTATAAAACTGAAAAACATCAGTGAATTTTGCAGTGGTATATATTGCCCTTCTTAAAATATGACGACAGAATTATATTACGTGATGTACAAGGTGCAACAGAGATCTGTACGGACTTGCAAAGTTAATTAAGTGTCAGCAGGTTTAAATTTCCCCCAAATGAAACTAATGCAAAGACTGTAACAAATGGCTCAGTATCTTAAATGTAAAAATATATTCACATGAACAATTAAACATAAGTTATAAATACCTGTCTCTAGCGAAACAACATACTCGTGAAGACAGAACAAGAAAAAAGTAGTTGTATAATAAAGAAGTATCATGTGTTTCATATACGTGGGATCATCTGTTTGGACAGTAGCTTGACGGAACTGCAGTAATTTCTGCCAGTAGGCATCTTTGCTCCTGATAAAAATAAATAAATTAACAATAGTTACAGAAGTGAATAATTATATTGATATGCTTTATGCTTACCAAGTGCCAGATGAAAGTGAACTTAATTCCCATCCTAATTTTTTTCCAGTCATTTCTTGAATAGTAAATAGATTTTTCCATGGATCATCGATTTTGCTTTCTACATCTGGTAAATCCTAATTTGTTAACAAGGAGTGAAAGAAAATTAAAAAGAAATAATTTAAATGCAATTCTACGATTCACTTTGTATAAGATGGAATGGGAAAGATGAAATTTCTCCCTTTCTCATATCTTCTTCCTAAATATGCATAATCATAAATTAATGAAATTTGTGTAGGTATGAATGATATAATTTCAAATGTCTCACACCTGGTCTATCATTTGTAAGTAATGTTTTTGTGCTTGATCTCTGCTTCCTCCAGACTTTCCATAGTAACATAAACAACAGTTTCAAAAAGCATCACAAAGCTGAATTGTAGAATTACAGTTACCCAAAAATTCATATCAGAATAAATATGTATCCTCTCTAAATTACAAGTACCTCTATAGTTTTATTTGGAAGCAATAAATATGCTAAGTAGAATTCAATAGATTTATGAAGTAATCGAAACAACTGTTTGGCAGGCAGTTCGACCAAGCTTGATCCCAGCAATGGTAACAAATCGCACACTGTAACAAGACACATTTTGTATTTATTCCCAAATGAGGCTGAATGCAAATGCTTAAGAATTTATGAGCTAAAATTCCAGGAGCAGTATAATTTAGGAAATTAAAAAAATATTGTCTATTGCCAAATGTAATTTTAAATAATTATTAATTACGTATCTAATGCAACACTTGCCTAATAACTTTCTGTAGCAATTGACAGCATTCTGATAGTGGCTATGTTTCTCTGCAGTCATCAGGGTATCAACTAAGGGAGGCTGTACATGTAATAAGAATTTAAAATTGTTTAATAACTGAGGAAACCAATACAAATACTTCTTCAATGAACTTACTCCATGCTCCACAACACTCTGAGGAAACCGGCGAAGGAGCAGGAGGAGCAGGCGGCAATGTTCCATTGTATCTTCACTGCGATCTGCTGATACTAACAGTAGATCTCTTTGCACATCTATAAAGAGTCTACACTATACAAAAATAAACTCGAAAGAATTCATTATGATGAATCAATTAGTACAAACCTTGAGGAATGTGGCTAAACATTTCACGAAGAAAGGAATAATTAGAATCACTATTTTCAGATCTCAAAGCAGTAGTAAGAGCTTGAATTTCCTGCCATAGTTCTCTCTCTTCCTGAAAGTTCTTGAATCTAAGAATCACAAAGGTATACAGTGAATGTTGAGGTATCCTAATTCTTTGAAGTACACAGATTAAATGAGATTATTAAGACTACATACATATCACCAAAGCATTTTGCAGCTTCTTTTACGCTCCTAGCAGACTTTTCTATTTGATACGCTTCAAACTAAACATAAGAAATTAAGATAAACTAAAATGTAAAATTACAGAATTTTTCACAGCAAAAACATGTCTCGTATATACCAGAATATCCACATTCTCACCTGAACACCAAAATTACTTGGAAAAAGGGTTTTAGCAGTGATCATCCATGCTTTGGCGGCACAAGGATCGTGTGATAAAACACTTTTGGCCTTCAATACCAAATACTCTTCATCTGTCACCGAGTTAGGGTCAAAAGATACAGGGGACATTTTCATAATTTAACTTTTAACTCCTAAAGTAGAGACAAAATACAGAATTACAAGTATTTTTTATTATTACTATCAAACAACGACAATTTGTGTCTTTAGACACGGCATTATCCCATAGGAAATAACCTAAACATCACGGCGTCCACACGCGTCTTTCGTCAAAACCAGCAAATGGGAGGTTTTGTCGCGCTACGAGAGGTCCAGGTAGTCGCAGTGACGTACTCTAGATGGCTGCACCAGCGCTATTTTTCTCATGTGATATCTGACGTCACTCGGGGACTATCCGCAAACATTCGAGGAGCGAAAATTTACGAATGATAAACGATGTTTCGAAAATTCAGCCAATCGCAGCCAATACTCGTATCCCTTCCATCGTACCCTTTGAGTTTGAGACGGGCCCTGAAGACGTTTTGGAAAGAAAGGGTGCGGAAAGAGGGTGTTTTCCAAAGAAAAGGTGGTGTTTTCTGTTGCGCTTCGTACAGAAGTCAAAAAATGTCAGAGGTCCCTAGTCAGTAAGTATGTTTTCAAATATTAATGTGACAAAAATCGTTATTACTGAAACGTCGAAAGTAGCATCATTTACCGTTATGAATTCGTGATGTCTTTGCCCCATTACATTTTTAAAAATATAAGGAATGCACGTTTTATCGTAAATATTTTGTAGTAACTATAATTCGTGTGTAATATGTGGCAGTTATATACAAATATTAATAAACTAAAGTGATTAGAATGTAGAACATTTTGCAATACGACACCCATTTCATATAATACATTTCAAATTGCTTGATACATTCCAATAATGTTATAATACATTTCAAAATAAAAACATATAGTATGTATGAATGGAGTTGTTAACATGAAATATGTGAAATAATATTTAGGTTGAATTTATTGATGAAAAAATTGAAGGATATTGTTTCATGTCATGGTAGTGTCATGAATTGTAAATTCATTACAAAACATTAATATAATTTTCTTTTGCAGAAATACTTGTTATGTGTATGCTCATGGTTCCCAATCCATATCTGGAAGGGGACTTCATTTCCACCGCATACCACAAAACTTTTCAATCAGCACCATTACTAATAACTGGCTGTCATTTCTGCATCTTCCACCAGTATCAGAATGGCCTAATGACAATTGGAAAAAGGTCACCTTGTGCTCTCATCATTTTCAAGAGAGTGACTACCACCGAAGACACAAAGAACAGTTCCTTGTCCGCTTAGTGGCTGGGACTTTTCCTTCCAAAAGTAAGTTTTCAAGTCATGAAAAAAAATTATTTTAAGAAGAGAGGGAGAAAATTGCAATTTATGCTCTGTGCTGTAAGATATCACTACAACCATTTTTTTATTAATACACAGAATTGCAACAATGGAGAATTTTTATCATAAATAAGTTTACTTCAAAATGGCAACAATACTTTAGTGAATAGAATTCAGAAACAAGTATAATTTCTTTCTTATTACAACAGTATTGCTAACCTTTCTTGCCATGCTAATATATCTGCTGAACAAAACTTGTAATTCAAAATTAATGGATAAAACTTACAAGTGTCATTATTTCTCAAGGCTAAATGTACAGACACTAGCTCAATTTGTCGCCACTACGAGACAGCACCAAAATAAGCAAAATTTACTATACCGATAACGTCTGAAGAAATGGTCCGCTTTTCGATCTGTAAACGGCATTGGACGCCTTTTTAAAATAGAATTTACGCTACAAAGCCCATTTTTCAAAAAAGATTTCCATACATTTTTTTTAAAAAAATTTATCATTGTTTCGGGAAGAAATAAAATATGTGGGCTCATAGCGCGATGACGACGTGCTTCCTGAATCCAACGCCGTGTCAAGCATGCAAATCGGATGAATAGGAGCGGCGTAAAGTGAAATTTTGATAAAACCTTCCCCCCCCCTTCCCCCAAAAGGGGGTCCCACTTCGCGCTCCACACCGTTGCGTCACCCGATCCTTGTGGGCCCTCCCTCCACGCAGCCGAATGGCCAAACCCGACGGCCTGCGGCGCGAAACGAGGCCGAACTTTTAAGTAGGCAAGCCAGGCAGTCGGTTTATGCTTTCGTCCCTTTCAATCTCAATATATTTTTCTCCACTTATCAAATAGTGATGCTGTAACAACCAAACGGTCTCGTATCATCTGTAATAGTCGTATTTTGTAGGTATACATCTCGTTCACATATTTCCGTCTTCCTTCGAATACCATCAAAAAATTATTTGAGATATTACTCAAAATATCGATTCCGATTTGGAAACTGATTTCAAAAAGAAAATTGAACTAATTGTGTAGATATCACCAATATTCCATGTCCTAACATCTTATTTTACATACATTTTACTTCTATAACGGAAGATGATGACGGAAGAAATGATAACGGAAGATCTCTTCCGTTATCATTCCACTACCAGAAAGAATGAGCAGAGATTATGCACGAGCTCTTTTATCCTGCGACTCGATTTTTGATCTCAAAACGGCGTTTGTCCCCTTGATAGATTTCACCTGGTGAATCTGTTTTCCCAAGTAAAATCGCCGAAGCTAATTTTAAAACTGTTTTCGTACTTTCAGACAAATTTGAAAAAGTGGTAAAATAGCATGCAGGCGAGATGCATCCTGAATTCAAGGCTGTAACAATCAGTGAAATCTAATATTAAGAATCATGACATGTCTCTGACTACTTGGTAAGTTATATTGATATAAAATGAATGTTATATTTATATAAACTTGAAGATGGAAATAAGTAATTCTTGGTGCGTAATTTTGGTACAAACTACGCAAATGATAAATTAAAAGGATGTAGTATAAATCTTTGTATTGTGACACATTTATGTATTTTTAGTGCATTAAATTGTCATGAAAGCAATAAAATTTTAACCCTTAGAAACACCACACTAGAAGCGGAATAGGTTTATGAGGCGGATAAATTATGTTTTATTATACAGTTATTAATTCGGCAACTTTTACATTTCTACATTGAGATACAAGTTTTCTAAACATCGTACACGCTTTTCAGTAACATTTAATCGGGTAGCAATTCAATTTATTACATTTAACATACTACTAATAAAACGTGGTTTACAAGTCTCACTGATAAACCTCCTATTAGGGAATGTGAATCAGAATGCAAAAGTATTAAATCGGCGATCCTCATTTAGGTGTCGAGAATAGGGATGCAACATTGATGTTGATATTTTCAAAACAGAGATTTTGTATAGACATATGAACATATTTCGTAAAAAAATGAAATATTTATGAAACCCGATGTTTATTATTGATGTTTTAAGCTTGATGAGTTGTTTGTGACTGAAAAGAATCGATAATCACAATTTTATAGGAGTTATAATATGAAATAATATTGCATTATACCACTGTCAGTTCATGTGTTCGAATAAAGGGAACGCTGATTGTAACATCCTCATCCAGTAGACTATCTTCGGCCCAAGAGATCCCATTTTTTCTGGCATTTCCTACATATGTTCTCCCGTACCCGGAGAGGCGGCCAACGCAAGCACTCTAGGTGTAAGGCCTCTCGCCCACCTTCCTGCATCCATTTGAGAAAGTTTTGACTCCTTGAGATGACCCTGAGCGCTAGTTTTCAGGCTTAGTTTCGCTGTTATTCTTTTTCCTATCTTCTGCCATTTTGTCTAAATCGTAATTATAAATTAACAATCACGGCCACTGTCAAAACAAATTATCTTCCACGAACTTGTTCGAGGTTACTAAACCAGGTTTTTGAGAATTGTTTTAATTTTGAACATTGATGTTTGCATTTGCATTGTTTGAGCATCAATCCTTCGCTTTTCTTGCTATCCGAATCTGGGAGGGGACGCGCCGATAATTCGGCGAGTTCTTCCCTAATAATGGCAGAATGAACACATGAAGGACTGCGGGTATCAAACATAATGTTCAGTGAGATGATGCCTATTTGTCGGCTCCAGTCCCGGCCAAGCAGCGGTTGTGAGAATCTCTCCCTTTATTTGCAAGCCCCAATTCTTCGCGGCGTGTGGACGCGCAGAGAAATAGTACAAGAACATATATCGCAAGCCATCCCTCGTTAGCCTATCTAGATATAAACAGCAATAGGATTCCAGCATGTTTGTTCATTGCTCACTCGGACTCAAACCGCCTTTTCCTTTTGTTTGTGATATTGTGTACTAGTTTTCTCGACTGGTTTCTGTCTTCAACAGACTTATCTCTGGTCATGTGGGGTTGGTTGCCTTAATTATTTCATTGTGCCACCTACATCTTTTTCTTCCGCTCTTTCCACTTTATTCTACCATTCCAAGCATAATATCCTTTTCTAGAGATTTTGTTCGAAACATAGTATGTCCTAAATATTTTATTTTCAATATTTTGGCTTTGGCTTTTAGAGAAAGTTCTGTTTTCTTTTCAAAATTTCGGCATTTGTCTTTTTTCCTGCCCATATTCTTTCAATATTTTCTTCCGTGCCCATACTTCAAAAGAATCTTCCTTTCTCGGTCTTTCTGAATGTTCAGCTTTTAAACCCACGCAACAGGATTAGAAATACCATTTTCTTGATTATTTGGATTTTGGTCTTACGGGCTTGATTTCATACGGAACATGACGAAACGGCGTTCCTTTACCTCGGTGATAATTATTAAATTATATTAAAAATATATAACTATTTCTATTAAATTAATACATAATTTGGAGCGCGTTCCGGGACCTAAAATTTTACAAATCAAGCACTGGTCTTACGTGATATGCATGCATATTTTATGAATTTGTGTAATTTTCTTTCTTTCTCTGGATGCAATTGTTTTGTTATTTGCATAATCACGGCTGTCGCCTTTCTTTGGTAATGGAATAAAGATAGTACGTTTCCAATCTGTTGATCACTCTTTTCTTTTTCAGATCAAATTGCATAATTGTATTAGTTTCGCCATGATTTCTTCCCCTGTGTCTTTGAGTAGTTCGATTAGGATATTATTTACACCCGGGGACTTCCCATTTTTCAGTTGTTTTGTCACCCAATGCATTTTCTCTACAAAAATATCTGGTTCATCTTCGTAATCATCAATGTTTATCCACTCCTGTACTTGAAAGCCCTTCTCATAACTACTTCGCGTATTCTTCCCATCTTTTCATGTGTCTTCTTTTTCTGTAATTATTTTGCCGTTCTCATCATATTCCCAGGGACTGAGTAGCGAAATAATAGCGGTAAAGGTATTTATACCGTTATTCAAAATACCTTTAAAAATACTGGAGTAAGACGTCAAATACCGGTATTTTTAGAGGTATTTTACCTTTATCCGATGTTTATACCGGTAAAATACTTTTATTTAAAGGTATTATATCGGTATTCTCTCATCAAAATACCGGTATTTTCACAAGAAAATGCCGGTATTTCAGTAGAATCATACAGGTTGGGGGAAATTCATTGTGTTTTTCTTCGCTGAGATGGCTCAAAGGAACAACTATTGACAGGGCAGAGTTTCTGACCGAGAGGTCCTAGGGTTCGAGTTCCCAGTGTGGCGGATTTTCGACATTAGGCATACTAGGTCGAATTCCGCCGTTGACTGAGGAAGAATTCCAGTGGTCGGGTTTCCTCAACAGTAGTTTTCTATGGTTTCTCCGATCATTACCTTGACGTAGAGAGTAGTTTTGGGTAACTGGGTTCCTCACTCATATGCAAAGCGCCCAGTACTTGAAAACTTTCCTCTTTCGCTCTAAAACACTCCCGCCGCAGCGGTAGAACAGCTGCCCTGGCGGGCCCGCTACATGAAGCGAAACTCCCTTCGCCAAATACCTAAGGAATGCGGTTGCATCCGCTCGGCCCCCGCGCCGAGGAGAGAAAGGGCCACGCCGTCTCGGGACGTCATCCCGCACGCGGAAAAGGCGCGTCATGACGTGTCCAGATGGCATTCTGCAGGTATAAGTAAAGGTCCAATAAGTAATTCTTATTCATTGTGAACGGTCAGTACTTTGTCGTGTGTTTAGTGATTTTTTCACGTGGTATTCCATGGAAAATATGGGAAGAAAAACTACAAATATTGTTTATAAATATTTTAAGTATGATCCTTCAAGGAACACCTCGCAGTGTTTGTTGCTCAATTGCATTCATGTTGTGAAGGTATGAACAAACTGTTCTTTTATATACGCGTACATGTGAAATTCCGTGTGAGATCAGCCAAAAATTTGCACTCTCTAATTTGACTTCTCTCCACTCCCTCCATAACTGTAGTGAAATTATCTTATAGAATTGTCTTTTGTCTTAAAAATATTTATAAACTACAAATGAAATAGACATGACATTGTTCTTTCTGTATGTGAAACATTTTGCTTTAATATCGCTATTTACTGTTCAGTTAGAGGAACATATTATCCTACATCTAATAATTCTGAGCCGTGGAAATGAAGGTGTCTGTTAGTGACATTACTGAGCGTTCGAGAAACCGAAAAGAAAGAAAAAAAAATCATAATGAAAAAAATCACGAAACATGAATCGTTCAAACCGTAAGGTACGGAAGCCTGACATTTTTTCAAAATATGTCAAAAAATTGTTTTTTGATAAAAGGAAAAATGAAGGCGCTCTTTTTTCGCCAACCGTGTCAATGGATTTATATAAAATTCTTTAAGTTGGGATATTCTTACTTTAATAATAAATAAATTATAAACTTTTTAAATAAAATTTGCAATAATGGATTTATGCAAAAAGCTGCACAAATACAAAAAAGATGCAAGAAAACGAATGTTAATTTTCCCAATATATTTTTACGAATTTCAATAAAAAGAATTTATTTTCCATTCAAATCAAGACATGTCCAGCTGTCATTCAATCAAAGCATGCAATGTCCTTCGTATTCATTCAAAACAAGACATATCCGACACGAAACCCGCTCCAAAATTCTACCAAACATAGAATATTTAAATTTTATATTAATAATATATTTAGCTATCCTTATTTCATAATTAAGAATTGAGTACAAATAAAATATTTGCATATTTTTTATGCTATAAAATTTTTGCGTTCTTCTCGAAAAGGAGTAAAGAGGACATGTCACGTTTTGAATGTTTGCTCCTCATTTCGCGCTCCTTTCTTTCCAAGTTTGAGAATGCAGGGGGGCTTTTGAACGTTCTCGGGCAGACGCCTGAAGACCGGACCCACCTCTCTCGCTGCCGAGGAATGGCAGAGAAACGCGACAGGGAGATGTTGAAGACTCTCGTTGTCGAGTGTTTTTAGAGAGCGCGGACGTGATGTGTACTGTTTGATGGCTTCGTTGATGCTTTGGAGCTGCTCTCTTTCAGCTAATTTGACGATAAGTTCAAGTTCTTCGCTGCGACTCAAGTTTTTCTTGTTCTCGTTGCTTTTCCTGGTGCGCTCCATCCGGCTGCTTCGAAGACTATGATAGGCAAATAAAAGGCGTTGTCTTATACACGATGTGGAGTGAGAACAGGAAGTGGAAACCGGAAATGTGTCACGGATGTCATCACATCCTGACAGTGACGGACTTATGAAACGGATGCGGTCGGGGAACGGAAACGTTCAGACAGGAAGTGCCATCGCGCCCGTCGTATTCTGGTCGATAGGTGGCGAGCCAATGCATTAAAGCTAGAACTTGGAGTGTACCTTTTCCCTCGAGCAACGATAAGACAAGACGCCACGTCACATCTGTTTTATAGAGTTCACTGTAGATCTTTACACACGCGTGGAGCGGTGGCCATTTAAATACTTCCAAGTCGACCACATAGCAATGCACTACACTCGTAACCAATCTGACTTCGTTCCTCCTTTCACAAATATTTTGTCAATTCCGTCCACAGCTCTGCGAATCGCTTCGTGCCTACAGCTGTACGGAATGTTTTCATAGTTCCACGGCGTACGCTGGTAGTGGCTTTGCAAGCAATTTGCGGAGCGTCGATCGCAGGCGTTCAGTTCTTCGATTTCACAAGGTGGTGAACGTGCGTATTTTATACTTTGATGTATTATGAATGTTGCTCGGTATGCGTAGCACAGTCAGCGTTTTTAAGACGAACTGTCTGTCTCTCCAGAAGCCTTGGATTGCGGTCGTCTTCGTCATTTTCCTTTCGCAGTGATAGAAGTGGCGAGGCGATGGAGTCGACGGCAGTTCGTATGAAAAAGAAGACGAAGCGTCCGTCAGCGTGGATGGTGTTAATGGGTCGATGGACGGCGGCGGTGGTAGTTCGAAGGAAAAAGAATTGTTGGCGGTGGTGGTGATGACATTGGTTGAAATGGTGTCCTCGTCCCAGGTTCGCACCTCGTCCCACGGACACTCCTCTTCTCACTCTCGCGTGTTTAGAGTGCGAGAATCGAAGTCGGAGCGGGCCCTTTTTGCGTACGACGCGCTCTACCAAGTACTGTTGTGTAAATCGAGTGCGTTGGAATTCTTGAGCGTAGAAACGTCCCGTAATCACTTTATCGTGAAGATCTACGAGCGAATATGTGATGGGATTGGAAAGATGAATGCGTTCGATTTTGAAGAGTTCGGTGCCCCACCGCGGTTCGTAGCCCTTCCGGACCGGGGAGCACTTGTACGTGCTCACGCGGACGAGGTCGCCGACGCGAAATTTTTTCAATTGGCGCTTGTCGATAGTTTTCACGTTGGCGTAAACCTTCTCCATTAATATGTTGTCCGTCACGTCTTTCGGTTTCATGTCGATCGTTCTATGTTTTGTGTTATTGCCTTTTATCCCTTCCTGTCCTGTCCTCCGTTCTTGTAGGAAGTAAAATTCATATATAGGCGTCCACCCGAGACGCAAGTGAGGGAAGTCACGGATTATAATAATTATAACCTTAGTGGGTTAAGAGGAATGGATCAAATACAAATAATTTTATAACCATAAAAAATGTTTATTTTTAAAATGTAAGTTACATTTACAAAAGACAAGTCATCTTTAAATATTTGATAGGGTACACAATGTATACACGAAATATCAAATACAAAAGATTCCTTTTACTGCAATAATTTTGTTCTTTCCTGAAATCTTTTTTTTTTATAATAATTCATTAGCCTTTCTACCTCCATTATTTTATTATGGAGGCACTTCATGCTATCTCTACATATTTTGCTTTCATACATATTTCGTTTTCTTCCCTAAAATAAAATGTCATTTATCATGTCTTAGATTGTACATTAAGTCACGTTTGTTATTAAGGCTGTCATATTGGTCAATGTCTCAAAAAGAAAAAAACACAATAAGTGTTAATAATAGTAGTAAATACTTTTTTTAAAATAATTTACACTTGCTGACTGATGAAATATCGGAATTACTTCGTTATGATAATATGAGCTCTTAGTATGCATAAAGACGTATCCTCTCACTGCAATATACTATAAAATTAAGTTATCTATTATCATAACTTCTTTATTACATAAGCTCTTTAATATTTAAATTATTATGTATAATAATTTATTATTAATTATTAATAATAAATTATTATACATAATAATTATTAATAATTATTAAGACATGATAAATGACATTTTATTTTAGGGAAGAAAACGAAATATGTATGAAAGCAAAATATGTAGAGATAGCATGAAGTGCCTCCATAATAAAATAATGAAGGTAGAAAGGGCTAATGAATTATTATAAAAAAAGATTTCAGGAAAGAACAAAATTATTGCAGTAAAAGAAATCTTTTGTATTTGATATTTCGTGTATACATTGTGTACCCTATCAAATACTTAAAGATGACTTGTCTTTTGTAAATGTTCACTTTCATTTTTGGTCCTAATGCTTTAAATAGGCGAGTTAAAAGGAGGTGAAATTGTTTTATGTGTAATTGAAAGGAGGTTTTATGTGTAGTTGATCATACACAATTACTCATAATACCCCGTGTGGTGTCGGGGGTTTTAGTAGAATAGCACCACGGGACCTCCCCCTGTTGTAGAAGACGACTAATCGTAGCAGCTGTCCGCTGTCCCTCCCCTAAACATCCTGTCATCCCCACTAACTCCGTGTGTCATTGCTTCCACTTACTTGTGGCACACTTCTGTTTTCTATCCTGTAGGCTAATCTTCGTATCAGCCAACTCTTGTGTTTCCGACCCCGACGCTATTAGGTTGCGAGGGCTAGGGAGTCATTTCTACCTTACTCTTCTATTCTAATCATATTCTTCACTGCCCCCCCCCTTATCTTCTTCCGTTTCTTTGTAGCTGACGGTAGCTGAAAAACGCGGAGGAGTAAACCCTGTACAAAATCCCGGTCCTCCAGGTTGGGGGTTGGACGATGGGCTAACAACCCTTCTCCAGAAAAAAATACTGTTCAGAAACTCGAAGAAAAATGCCGGACTGTTTTTGGAAGACGACATATTAAACGGAAAAAGGATATGATTCTGGGAACTTGGAATGTGAGGAGTTTGTTTAAATCGGGTGCATTGGCAATCTTGAAAGAGGAACTAGCTAAATATAAAATTTCGATAGCTGCTTTACAAGAAATGAGATGGACAGGGAAAGGAATGCTGGACTCAGCCGATTACACAGTATGTTACAGTGGTCATGAAAGATTGGCAGAATTTGGTACAGGATTTTTAATCCACAAAAGTGTTAAACATCTTATCACTAAATTTAATCCAGTAAACGAAAGATTATGCTCTATTAGAATCAAAGGGAAATTTACTAACATAACAGTTATTAGTGTGCATGCACCTACAGAAGATAAGGAAGATATTGAAAAAGAAAATTTCTATTGTCAGTTAAGTAATTTGTACTTAAAATGTCCAAATTATGACATTAAGCTCATTATAGGTGATTTCAATGCAATAATAAGTAATGATCATATGATGACCCAGTTTGTAGGGCGGGATACACCCCACACCATTACTAATGGAAATGGATGGAATCTAATCGACTTTGCATCAACCAAGAAAATGGTTATAAGCAGTACAACCTTCCCTCACAAGAAGGTACATCTGGAAACATGGAGATCGCCAGATGGGGTAACACGTAATCAGATAGATCATGTACTAATTTATAGTAGATACACCAGTAATATCACGGATGTAAGAGCATATAGAGGTGCTAATTGTGATAGTGACCACTACCTGATGGTGGTGAGATTATGACAACGAATATCCTCAGTTGGTAGGACTAAAGGACAAAGAATTAAAAGAATTGATGTTGAGAAATTAAAAAATGGAATTATAGCAAGGGATTATAGAGTAAGCGTAGAAAACACACTGAAGGAACTACCAGCATATCAGGAAGAGGATAGTGTTGAAAAAATATGGGGCGGTATTAAAAATTCCGTAATTGTATCCCAAAATTTATTGGGAAAACAGAAACGGAATAAAAGAAACAACTGGTTTGATGAAGAATGTAAAATGGCTTTGGAAAACAGGAATAAAGCACGGCAAAAAATGCTACAAAGAGCAACACGATGTAATTCTTACAATTACAAAGAAGCAAGAAAACTGGCAAAAAATATTTGTAAAAAGAAAAAAAATTATATGAAGAACAAAAACTTGAGGAATTGCAGGATAAGTTTAGAAAAAATGATAGCCGAAAGTTTTATGAAGGAATAAGAAATATAAAAGAGGGTTTCCGCCCACGAACACGTTTTTGTAGAAATAAAGATGGAGATCTAGTAGGTGGAGAAAATGAGGTGTTAAATACATGGAAAAACTATTTTGAAGTGCTACTGAACCCCAGCAGGAGGAACGAACTCCTGAACAGAAAGTGATTTACTATGGACCTGAGCAATCACAACCACCACCAACATTTCAAGAAATAATGAAAGCAATAAGAAATATGAAGGGAAATCGAGCACCAGGAGAAGATATGATCACAGCAGAGCTGATTAAATTTGGAGGCAGACAGCTGTGAAACACATTTATTATCTATGCCAAAAAATTTGGGAGACGGAAATAATACCAAAGGAATGGAGCACTGCAATAATTTGCCCTGTCTACAAGAGTGGTGATAAACTAAATTGTATGAATTACCGTGGAATATCGCTCCTTAATACAACATATAAATTATTTACAACTGTATTATCATGGCGGCTGGAACCATATGTGGAGGATTGCCTTGGAGATTATCAGTGCGGATTTAGGAAATATAGGTCTACCACTGATCAAATCTACACACTTAGAACAATTTTAGAGAAAACATGGGAACAGAATATCGAAATACATCAGTTATATATTGATTTTAAACAAGCCTATGACTGTGTTAATAGGAAACAACTCCTACAAATAATGATAGAATTTGGTTTTCCAAGTAAATTGCAAAGGCTAGTCAAAATGACTTTAAAAAACACAACAAACAAAGTTAAAGTACAAAACATGCTATCAGAAAGTTTCGAAACTATGACTGGTCTTCGTCAGGGTGATTCACTATTCACACAACTATTTAATATATGCTTGGAAAAAGTAATCAGAGCCGTCAAAATAAATCCTAGAGGTACAATATTTAATAGAACTGTACAACTTTTAGCATATGCAGATGTTGTTATCTTAAGCAGAATCCAGAAATTCCTCACAGAAAGTGTAGAAGAATTAATAACAGCTGCCAATGTAATCGGTCTTAAAATTAACTGCAGTAAAAGTAAGTATATGATTAATCGGAAAAAGAATGAACCACCCTCAAACTTTGAAATAGGTAAAGAGAAATATGAAAGAGTAGAAGTATTCAAATATTTGGGATCTCTCATTACTTCCACAAATAGTATAGAAATGGAAATAAAAGCACGAATGACCTCAGCCAATAAGTGTTTCAGAGCACTAAGATATGTATTAAGGAAAAGAAATATACATAGATACCTCAAGATCCAAGTATATAAGACTGTTATAAGACCAGTAATATTGTATGGTGCCGAGTGTTGGACATTAACAAATAGACTTGAATGTATGCTGATGTCCTGGGAGAGGAAAATCTTAGGTGCATTTTCGGCCCCACATGTGAAAATGGGCATTGGAGGATAAAGAGTAATTTAGAACTCACCAATATGTATAAAACAACATATATTGTTGCAGAAATTAAGGTCAGAAGACTACAATGGCTCGGACATCTATTACGAATGGAAGAAGAAAGAACCCCAAAAATTATTTTCTGTAAAGAACCTGAAGGAAGAAGAAAGAAAGGAAGACCCCGTTTAAGATGGCTGGATGATGTGGAGATGGATCTGAGAGTGATGGGAGTGAGGGGGTGGAGAAGAAAGGCAAAAGAGAGAAGTGAATGGGCATTGATCGTTCGAGACGCCAAGGCTAAACTTAAAGGGCCGTAATGCGACAGAAGAAGAAGATCATACATAATTACCAATGGATTAAATTTTTAATTTAATTATTACATTTGTATACATTTTCTCTAGACGGTTCAAATATTTATAAAAATTTGTGAACAAATAAATTCATAAATATCATCAACAGAATACTGTCTTTGATTTCTTGTTAAGCGATTGCTAATTTTTATTGTGATTAAAATTATGTTTTATTACAAATACTATATTGATTAATTATATATTAAGCAAATGGAAACAGGCTGTAAAGCCTGATTTCTGTTCATTTCATGATATATTAAAGCTTTTTTTTATTTTCAATGCCATTATATTTTCCCCTGTATGTTCTTTGTGGACACACTTGATATATTTCAACTATTTTCTAAATTAATAAATAGTACTAATATAGAATTAAATTTAACGTTACTATATAATGTGTTTGTTTTTTATAGAGTAATTCCTATCCATTAAAATTCAATAGTTTTCATTCTTCAGATCTTTTTGCATTCAAAGCGAATCTGAATCAATGAACAGAAATAATAAAAATACAAATAAAAGTGTAGTTAAATGTTTACAATACTTGGCCTCATATCGAAAACTCGTAAACCACAAATACATTATTTGTTCAGTTCTTATTCAGAGACAAATATTCTAAAAAAAAAAAAAAACATTAATAGAAGTGACAAACGTATGGAACACATTCCCCAAAATAATAGAAAACATAAATTCCAAAGAAATGAAATTGAAAATGATTATTATAATGTGGCCAAATACTGAAGGTTAGATCAGGTCATTATATTTGTTCACATTTTTTGTACATAACTGAAATATTTAAACAGCGAACATTTCATGAATAACACCAATATACTAATAGATAAGGTCTTGACTAAATTAAATGAATATCAAAAATGAAAAACAAATATCGTTCTTTTAAATAATTTTCAAATGTCCGCGCCTGCGTAGATAATTTGAATTTGGCGCCTATATGGGGGGGGGCGTGGGGCATAATATTATTGGTCCACAGTCGGCGGCATGCGCCTTTTTATTTCCACCATGCGCCAGCCGTTTTCGCTTCATCCGTGGGTTTAAACGTGATTGGCTGCTACTGGGCATCCTCCGGAGCGCTACACCACCACCTCCCAGAGTTATAACTCTAGGAGGTGGTGGCTACACCTTATTTACACCATGGTGCGGCAAAATAGTTGATGTTAAGGTAACAAAATTTCTAGGTCTCTCAATTCAATCAAACCTCAAATGGAATGTACATATAACAGAATTAAACACTAAATTAAGCTCATTATGTTATGCATTCAGAATTCTTTCTAATTCTGTCAGCCTTCATGCAGCTCGTTGCGTGTATTTTGCAAATGTACATTCCCGCCTGAGATATGGCATAATATTTTGGGGAAGCTCATCCTTTAGTTCCCAGACATTTAGATTGCAAAAGAAAATTATCCGAATAATGAAAAAATCCCATCCACGTGATCCGTGCAAGCCTCTTTTCATTGAGCTTGGAATCTTACCATTGCCTTGCCTATTTATTTATGAGTCTGTAGTATTTGTCAAAACTGACTTACTTAACGGTGGGAACATATTTTCATGTAATACTGATATTTATAGTTACAATACTCGACGTAGAAATCATGTTCATCAAGTGTCAGTATCAACAGCTCACTACAAGAAATCCACATACAATACATGTACGCTACTTTACAATGCATTGCCAGATGAAATTAAACAATTAAAATTGGTACACAAATTTAAATTAAAAGTAAAATCTTTTCTGCTGCAAAACTGTTTCTATACAATTAGAGACTATACTGATCGCCAAAAAGAAACATAATGTTTACTTTAACAAAAACAAGATATAGTATAATGAATTAGTTTACATTTGCATTGTATAATTTAAAAAAAAGACTCAATATAACCTGTAACAAATAATGTACTTCCGGGTCAATGACCCCCATCTCGATCAGGTTTTTGTCCAGTTTCCCTGATCCATTGAGCGAATGCTGAGATGGCCCCTTGATTTGCTTCTGGACGTAAATGTAGCTTCACTATGCGCACGTTTTATTGAATTTTCCTTTGCTTGTAGTGGTAGTAGAGCTTAGGGTGAGTTTCTATTTTGTTAACAATACAGAAAAATCAAGTCTGTTCGTTTCTTTACCGTTAAAAATAAGTTTTCTATAATTTGGCAACGAAAATATCTAGTTTTTGAAATGTTAATATCTCGCTTTTTAAATTTGTTGTTGTTGTTGTTGTTGTTATTATTATTATTATTATTATTATTATTATTATTATTATTATTATTATTATTATTATTAATCTTTCAACTATTAATAGTTAAATTGTTGGGAAGCGATTCTGAAACTCAAGAAAGCGTGCGCAGATGATTTTCTCCCCCATACGTCACATACAGTTTTTGACTAAATAAATAAATAAATAAATAAAATACCCGACTCCGTTCACAGGTTCTAGCGTCATTGTGGCACTTTTGAGAACTATTAGGAGCCGACGATCCTGGTTCTGTCTGTTCAGCGCCATCTTGAATTAACAAAGCCAGCGCAGCTATATCGTGACGTCATCGCGAGTGTACAAGCCCCGGCAAGTAAGCAAGGAAGGAAGTACTTAGGATAGAAGCGTTTGCAGCTGAAGCTTTTGCTAACAAATATTTTAAAAATGGAAATTGATTTGAACACCCTCGTTAAGTGTATGTTCAACGAAACGTGCAATTTAAGACGCGTAAATGACACAATGATATTAAATGCATTTATCTACATTCAATCATGTACGTAACATTTCCTAACAAAATTTCTGCTTCTTTTTGACTGTTGTAAAATTGTAAAATTCTGTATACGTTGCATCATTACTAGGATAATGGATCACGGGTGATCCCTTCCCTTCCACGGGTGATATTTCCCGTGATCCATTATCCTACTACTTATTAACGGTCGTGATTTCTACAATGGTTGCATCATTACTCTTAATGGTAAGGGATTGGGATTAATATTGCTGTCCATAAAAATTCTCAAATTAAAATTTGCTAAATTATTTAGCCAATATATATTAAAACTATGTTGAATGCTAGTTTTATTGTTCAGAAGCAAAACAAGAAATACTCTGAGCATTTTCTCTATGGATCAAGGGGAATTGAAAAAAGTGGTCCTACAGTCAGAAGAATATTACAAAAACTTAAAACCTATTAAGTTTTTTACGAAGTATAAAAACTTTCTAAATATCTCAACAAATGTACAAAATTAACTTTACGCAATGTTATTTAACTATTTCAAATCTGATCTTTGCAATATACATAAAAAAATATGTTTTCCTTTTGTTTAAATAAAGTCTGTGACTACAAATGTTTGTAAATCAATTATTGAATGTAATTGACATCATAAAATAAAATGCAAAATGATTTATCACCGTATTGAAAATTATTATTAGTCATATTGACCATTACTGAGTAATCACTGAAAAAAATTAGCACATGCAAATGTTGAACATATTGTGACATACCAATATGTCACTGAATATTGTACAATTATTTATTATAAATGGCGTCAATTAAAGGGGATAAATTATGTGAATATGCTAGCATAGCAACGGTAAGCGAGCCGTCGTCAAGGTCAACATATTCATGCCGTGACAATCGCGGAGACGGCTAGTTAATTCTATATAGAATTCTGGGATTTGCCGAAAAAGCAGTGACAGTTCGTTTTGCAAGAAATTTATAGATTGGCTAGGTACAAAAGTATATCAAATGTTATCTGCAAATAAACAATTGAAATTAAGAACCGAGCTTTGCAGGGCTGAAAGAATACGAGAGACATTCATTCTGACTGATGCCGTGCTCATGAACGGATCGTGCTCCAATTAATGTTAGGAGTTTTTTTTCTTTGGGGACTTGGAAGCATCTACTAGGGAGTGGATATTGAGAGAACATCAAAATTGGAACTGTAAGTGTGACAGTGGAGCTTAAAATATTTCATGTGAACGAGTTGGAGGGACATTGAGGGCTTGGGCGAAGTTGTCAGTGATTGGACTGGAATATTAGCAGCAAATAGTTTATTGATTTGATGAACGGTGATTGAAGTGAGCTTCCGAGAAAAGAAGAGAGAAGATGGTGTCTGGACCTGAGGACGGCGGCGTCGGAGATGGATAAAGATGTCCGAAAAAGCGCGCGAAGACATAAGGTTGGAACGGTCATGACAAACGTTTGATTTTATATTGGGTAAAGTTATACAATATAAACAATTGTTTTAAATTGTTTAATAAATGTCCATGTTTTTGTGAAATGAATATATGATTTTTCATTGAGCCAATTCTAGCAATGAAGTAGAAAGATAGAAAGATATTTGCTTTTCAGATTCCTCGACCGAGTTTGTTTGAGTATATATATATTGCAGATTATTTCAATATTAATATATTAATTAATCAAAGTTGAACGTATTAATTTTAAGCTGTATTTCTTTAATTAGGAATAATTCATTCTTGTATTGAAAATTAACACACTGCCTCTGCCAGAAAGATTTATCTCTATATATAATGTACTACATCCATCTTTAAACATTTGAGAGAGAGACACTCTCAATATGTTAATGGAGAGATTTTCTTGGGATGAAGTAGAAAACATTTGGATTCTGGAATTTCAATATGTTTTTGCTTACAGAACTTCATTAAAAATGTTCACAAATCACAAATATGCATTGACTCAAATAATTTTCCCAATTTGAGTTTTCCCTGTAACTGTTACAAATTAGTACATTATACTCTTCAGAAATTATATTTATTTCCATAATGTATGATTTCAATGAAGAGAAAAACTTTTTAATGAAAATTTCAGTGGTCTGAAAAATATTTTGATATATTGCAGTCCGACTATGAAGAAAGTAGCATAGAATCACCTACTGTTAATAAAATAAATGCATTTGAATTGTTTTAATAGAATTTTAGCATTTCCTAATTAGCATTGAATTGCTAATAAATTAATAGCCTAAATGAAAATTTAAAATAAAATAGTGTTAAATAATTCATAAATATATTATTTTGACTTTGCTCAATTACAAAAGAAATGATAATACAATATGTAGAGAGCCCAAGGAAATATGTTAAAAGAAAATAATTTTATAGAGTTTGTTGCAGGAACAAAGATTTTTATTCCTCCGATAGGAACATTAATGCATTGAATGATAATATTACAATGGACAATTTTATTTGAAGAATTTCAATGAATCTGCAATATACCTACTTGCCCAAAAGAGTTGGAAAGGCTCAGTGGAGACACGGGGATAAAAAAATATACAAATTTCGGGCATTATTATTTGGTTAATAACGAATATTCATTTAAATTGAAGTGTTTGAGACATGATTGGCTGATTTTACACTGCACAATTATATGGATTTTTGTGCCTTGTCAATTCTTTCTTTGGAAGAAGAAAATGTATTTATAGTGCTTGTTACTTTCTCATTACAATACAAATGTGATATTTTAAATTATTGTTTCATGTCAGCAGATAATAAATTAATTATTTTCTGAGGGGGGCAGTAGAAACTCTTTTATCTTCCATAAGTTTGTTAATTGTTCAAGATTCAAAGAATTTTGCAATGTTTATTTTTATTTAGTAAATAGCTATTTAGCAATGACTTCAATGATCTCATTAGCAATGATTGTCAAAAAGAAAAATAATGTTTACTTTAACAAAACCAAGATATAGTATAATGAATTAGTTTAAATTTGCATTGTATATTTTTTTTAAAAGACTTAAATGCTTGTAACAAGTAATGTACTTCAGCTTCCAGGTCAATGACCCCCCCATCTCGATCCATCCTGGGTTTTTGTCCAGTTTCCCTGATCCATTGAGCAAATGCTGAGATGGCCCCTTGATTTGCTTCTGGACGTAAATGTAGCTTCACTATACGCACGTTTTGTTGAGCTTTCCTTTTACTTGTAGTGGTAGTAGAGCTTAGGGTGAGTTTCTATTTTGTTAGCAATACAGAAAAATCAAATCTGTTCGTTCGTTTCCCGTTACATATAAGTTTTCTATAATTCGGCATATATTATTATTATTATTATTATTATTATTATTATTATTATTATTATTATTATTATTATTATTATTATTATTGTTATTATTATTGTCTTCCTTTCTCACGGTGAATGATCTTGGGTTCTGGCAGTAAACGAAAATCCACACCAGGTTGCACCCAGCTTCCTAGGTGTAGATTCGGTGATCTATTTGGTTCTACAACACCTTGCGCAAAATGTGCGCCGTACCATAGAGTACGATATCCTGAATTTCATAGTGCTTACTGCAGCCTGGGATCTTAGTCAAGTGCTTCGTAAGATCTTTAGGAATTGCGCCCAGAGCACCTATTATTACTGGCACAATCTCTGTTCTAACATTCCACATTCGACTGACCTTTCGCATTCGACTGACCTTGCAATCGCAAGATCTTTATACTTTAGAAATTTCTCAGCAGACTTTGCTGTTGCATTTCCATCACATGGAATAGATACATCAATGAGGAGACATGTTTTTTCCGCCTTACTGCGTATCACTATATCTGGTTCGTTAGCCATTATAGTGCGATCGGTGTGAATCTGTTGATCATACAAGATGGTGTTATGCCCAGATGTTGTTACTGGTTTAGGTGTGTGGTTATACTATTTATTGCTTATCTCTGGGACATTCATAGCTTTACTTATATGCCAGTGAAGATATGAGCACACTTTATTGTGTCTTTTCAGGTATTCATGTTTAGCCAGAATTGGACATCCTGAAACAATATGATCAACAGTTTCCGACTTCTCTCCGCACAGTCGGCATCTGTCTTCCTGTATTGTCTTCAATATGACCTTCTCATAATGGCGTGTTCGTAGTGCCTGATCTTGTGCTGCTATTAGGAATGCTTCCGACTCAATTTTCATTTTACCTCTCTTAAGAGAGGCCACGCATGTGTTAGCTCATCATTAACGTTCACATTATCGAGACGAGCTAAATATTGGCCATGCAGAGGTTTGTTTCTCCAAGCCTGTTTCAGTAGTTTTTGAGACTCGGTTCTGGTATTGAATTTTGTCAGTAAATCCGTGTTTGCTTGGTCCATCGCTTGCAGGTCTTTTGATGCTATTTTCTTCGCAGGTTTTACAATACCTCTGCCTTCGTTCTTCGCTTCGATCAGAATAATTTGCTTCATCAGAGGATCGTCTGCTTGCTGGGTTACATACTTAGCCATTCCAACTATTGCATTTCGGTATGCAGACTCCACTTGTCTTAGCCCGCGACCACCATCCCTGCGTGCAACATACAGTCTGTCAATATCAGCTTTCGGATGCAAAGCTCCATACATCATTAGAAGTTTCCGTGTTTTTCGGTCCATACTCAAGATGTCCTGTTGAGTCCAATCGATGAGACCAAAGCTGTATTCAAGTACAGGGACTGCCAGCGAACCTATTGCTGGAATTCTATTCTTAGCGCTAAGTTCTGTTTCCAGGATCATTCTTACTCTCCTATAATATTCCTTTAATATTCTTTCCTTCATTACATATGTGAAATGTCACTACTTTCCTCTATGTCAAGATATTTATACGTTCTTCCAGGTTCAAGATCTTTTATTATGTTTCCATCATCCAATTGAATATTTTCCGACTTGGCAAGCTTACCCCTAACTATATTTGCTTTCGCACATTTTTCAAGGCCAAACTGCATGCAGATGTCTTTACTGAAGTCTTTTATACAGTTAACATTTCAAATAGAGCTTTCTCATTCTTGGCAAAGAGTTTTAGATCGTCCATGTAAAAGAGGTGACTAATTGGGTTTTCCCTTTTGTCCAGTTTATAGCCAAAAGAGGGGTGATTAAGCTGCCTGCTCAATGGGATTAAACAAATACAGAATAGCAGTGGTGACAGGGAATCTCCTTGGAATATACCATTCTTTATCTGTATAACTCTTGATTGTAGTTGTTTTTGCCCATTTTTCAGAAATAACGTAGTACTCCATTGTTTCATACTGCACTTGCAGAACTCTATTAGTTTCGGGTGTATTTTGTATAATTCCAGGGCCCTGACTATCCAGTCATGTGGGACGCTGTCATAGGCTTTTTTATAATCTATCCACGCAACGCTCAAATGTCTCCTGCTCTGTTTAGTATTCTTCAAGATTATCTTGTTGAGCAGCAGTAGCTTCTTGCACCCATACGAGCCCTTACGGCATCCTATCTGCTCAATGGGTAGCAGATTATTTCGTTGTAGGTGTTTGTATATTTTACCAGCTATTACTGCTGTTATTATCTTATACACGGTTGGAAGGCAGGTTATTGGTCTGTAGTTTTTAGGGAGTTTTCCATCTCGTCTCTTTGGCAGGAGATAGGCAATACCACGTGTCATCCATACGGGCATCTCTTCATTCTTGTTCAGTATATTGTTTACTGTCATTTTCAGGTATGGGTGCATGGACGTAAATTTCTTAATCCAAAAATTTTGCACTCTGTCTACCCCTGCAGATTTCCAGTTTGCAGTGCCTCTGATGACTTGTTGCAAATCGTCTTGTGTTATCTCACCCATGAGTTCAGATGCCATTGATATATTGCTAGCTGCGTCACATTCTTCTTGAAGCCACATGGAGTTCTTATTGAAGTGTTTGGGATCTTCCCATATACCAGACCAGAATGATTCAATCTCGTCAAGTGGTGGTACCTGAGGTTCAGTGAGTTCCTTATGATTTATACTTCGATAGAATACCTTGGCATTTCTTTCAAAGAGTTGATTCTGACATCGAAAGGCAACACGCTTCTTATATCTTTTGATTCTTTGTGCATAGAGTTGTATTTTTTCTTTCAATTTCTCGACTACAATTTCTCTGGAGATTCCATCTTCTATTCTATGTTACCTTTCAATTGCTGTAATTTTATTGCGCACTTTTCGCGTGTGACGGTTGCTCTTCATCGCCTCACTTAGTAGCGAAAGTTCTTGGCGTGTAATTGCAATGCGTCGTTCTATTCTCTTGATCCACGCTGGCTGAGTATTAGGGTTCCTGTTACCTGTTCCTGTGGGCGGAACATTTTTCATTTTGCCCAAGACCATATCAGCAACTACCGAACCAGCAGCATAAAAGAAGCTATTTATTTCTGTAATATTTGGTGGAGATTCTCTCTCTTTCACCACTTCACTGAGGGCATGATTAACACTGTCTATATTTTTTTTCGTTCTGTTGTCATCAAAAATCTTTCGCAAAGGCCGTCTCATATCCATTGGGGTTTGCATAACTTTTTTAATTTCTTGGTGCAAAGCGGTCATCATATGATGATCTACATCCTTAGGATCTATGAGATTTGTGTTACTGTTAGGGGAACTACACTTGGCGTTACATTGATCACCAAACATGAATTTTTCGGGTGTGTCTTGTTGCTGTGTCACGTTATAACTATCAGATTGTTCAGCGTCACTCCTAATTCCTCCAAGGTTTTCTGTGGAGTATTTTCCGCTGCGAAGAATATACCTCCTTTGTGAAGCGAGCTTCTTGGAATCAAAATTTGGTCTTAAATTCGGGTTTCGTTCTCTCCATATTTTGTACACCTCTGCCTCAGAGTTAGCGTCATTTGCTTTGGCGTAGTAGAAACACCAGATCACCTCCTTCATTTCGTCTTCTGTCCACCTAATACGATTACTCCGAGCCTCAGCCTGATCTGGGTTCCTTTGACTTACGTCTGAAGAATGGCCAGATTCAAACACGGTGTTATTTGCTCGGCCAGAGAGCAATGTTGGGACATCTGTAGATCAAGGCACGTTATAAGTCTTTCCTTTTCTTGTTCTAACCATATTGCTCGAGTATTAACATAGTGTGAATAATCAACTATAGATGGAATTAGCGTTGATTGCAGATCGCACTGGACACAAGCTATTTCCGGTCACCCGTTTCTGCGACTCAGGATGGCTTCGGAACATCCCCCCACAAAACCCAGCAAGGTGTCCCTCCGGTCGCCAATCGGCATTACTAGGTCCTGCAAGATTTTCAATGACTGCTGGAGGCAGCCTCCTTTGTTGGCTAATCCTAGGTTCGGGCCTCCACTCTTGTCACTGGCCTGGTGTGCCACCCCAGTTTCTATCCTGTACCCTCTCTGAGCCGGTGACTTGGAGGCCTATGGCCATGCTCCTCACAAACATTGTGATTCCATCCGTTGATTCAGCCGCCCTTAATCTGGGGTGAGACGCCATTTGCAGTCGCCTTCTCCGGGCGGGGATCCTCTTCTGGTGTTGTTGAGGTCCTCTTCTGGAATACTTCTTTGTCTGACCCCTCTCCTTCCACCTGTCCGGCAAGGGAGGCCCTACCAGTAGCTACGCTACCGCCGGCTTAGCTCTCAAGGGGACAGGGGCACACAAGCTCCACCACCAACGTCAAGGTCATGTACTCCCCAGGTGGGGTTGTTGTTATTATTATTATTATTATTATTATTATTATTATTATTATTATTTCATCTTTCAACTATTAATAGTTAAATTGTTGGGTAGGGATTACGTGTTCAAAATTTTGGGAACTCCACTTCACAGAATATCATTGTACCCTGAAGTTCCAAACAATGCAACGTATTGTGAACATTAGTCTGGGTACAGTATTTTACATTTATCTTAGATCTCACCGTCATATTTTGACGGGTTCTCACTAGTTTGATTTGAAAAACCGAAACTAGTGTATTTTGCGTCATTAAAAAATATTTTCACTTGATGAAAATTAACTTTGTAGTTTTTGTTTCTTTGAATATTAAAATTTTTGAAAGAGGCATTCTATTGGGAAATACCTCAGAAAGTTGGAAGCCGCGCGCTTTACCAAACGTTGACCAACCAAAAGGCTGAACGCGCAGAACGCACCGAACTACGACGGAAGGCTGTCGGATCCGCCCGTAATACTTCCCAAAAGCACCACAATGGCGCTAGGTACCGAACGGCATCGGGTTTTCAGCCCATTATAGTGTGACAGCTCTGCGCTTAGTAAACTGTACCAAACCAGTGCCCTCTAGAATAAAGGGGGCGCTGACTAACCCATAGACACATGAACATGGGTGCTCTGTGAGTAAACCTGACTGGAATGTGCAGTGGGGCGTCACGTAAATGGGACGCTCTACGAGAGGTCCAAGTAGTTGCAGTGCCGTACTCTAGATAGCTGCACCAGCGCTATTTTTGTCATGTGATATCTGACGTCACTCGGGGACTATCCACGAACATTCGAGGAGTGAAAATTTACGAATAATTAAACGATGGTTCGAAAATTCAGCCAATCGCAGCCAATACTCGTATCCCTTCCATCGTACCCTTTGAGTTTGAGGCGGGTCCTGAAGACATTTTGGAAAGAAAGGGTGCCGAAAGAGAGTGATTTCCAAAGAAAAGCTGGTGTTTTCTGTTCCGCTTCGTACAGAAGAAGCCAAAAAATGTCAAAGGCCCCTAGTCAGTAAGTATGTTTTCAAATATTAGTGTGACAAAAATTGTTATTTCTGAGAAGACGAAAGTAACATAATTTACCGTTATGAATTCAAGATGTCTTTGCCCCATTACATTTTTAAAAATGTAAGGAATGCACGTTTTATCGTAAATATTTTATAGTAGTGGGTAATGTGCGGTAGTTATATATAAATATTAATAAACTAAATTGTTTAGAATGTAGAACAGTCTGTAATACGACACCCATTTCATATAATATATTTCAAATAGCTTGATATCCACTACATTCCAATAATGTTATAATACATTTCAAAATAAAAACATATAGTATGTATGAATGGAGTTGTTAACATGAAATATGTCAATTAATATTTAGGTTGAATTTATTGATGCAAAAAATTGAAGGATTTTGTTTCATGTCATAGTAATGTCATGAATTGTAAATTGAATACAAAACATTAATATAAATTGTCTTTTGCAGAAATACTTGTTATGTGTGTGGTCATGGTCCCAAATCCATATCTGGAAGGGGGACTTCATTTCCAGTGCATACCACAAAAATTTTCAATCAGCACTAATAACTGGCTGTCATTTCTGCATCTTCCACCAATATCAGAATGGCCTAATGATAATTGGAAAAGGGTCACCTTGTGCTCTCATCATTTTCAAGAGAGTGACTACAACCGAAGACATGAAGAACAAATCCTTGTCCGCTTAGTGGCTGGGACTGTTCCTTCCAAAAGTAAGTTTTGAAGTCATGAAATTAAATTATTTTAAGGAGATAGAGAAAATTGCAATTTATGCTCTGTGCTGTAAGATAACACTACAACCATCTTTTTTTAAAAAAAAATGAATACACAGAATTGCAACAATGGAGAATTTTTATCATAAATAAGTTTACTTCAAAAATGGCAACAATACTTTAGTGAATAGAATTCAGAAACAAGTATAATTTCTTTCTTATTAGTATTGCTAACCTTTCATGCTATGCTAATATATCTGCTGAACAAAACTTATAATTCAAAATCAATGGATCAAACTTACAAGTGTCATTATTTCTTAATTGCAGATCCACCAAGTGGTCCAGGTGCCTTTGGGGAAATCTTCTCAACTCGATATGAGAGTACCCATTCAGGTAAATTATTATTTAATTATCTTTAATTTCTTTCCAAACAACATAGCATTTCCATTGAACATTTCAAATTTATTTCATGTATCAAATTAATTTTTCTAATGGCTTTTACTCTACAATTGATACTATAATTTTTCCAGGTGACCTAATGGTGGAAGACCCCGTGTGATGTCGGGGTTTTAGTAGAATAGCACCACGGGACCTTCCCCTGTCGTAAAAGGCGACTAATCGGAGCAGGTGTCCGCTGTCACTCCCCAAAACATCCTCTCATTCCCATGAACTTCGTGTGTCATTGCTTCCACTTACTTGTGGCACACTTCTGTTATCTGTCCTGTGGGCCAATGTTCATATCGGCCAACCCTTGTGTTTCCGACCCCGACGCTATTAGGTTACGAGGGCTAGGGAGTCATTTCTGTTCCACTCTTCTATTCTAACTCTATTCTTCACTGTCCGCCTTCTTCTCTTCCATTTCCTTTTAGCTGGCGGTAGCTCAAAAACGCTAGGGGAAGGCGACCCTGAAGAAAAAAAACCGGTATGGAGGATCGTTTAGGATCAACCATTACGGTGCAGGGGATCGGAGCCCCAGTATCGGCGGTCGGTGGTGAGCAAGCAGGCCACCGGGCGTCGTCATCAAGCAACTGGGTCCCATGGGTGCGGATCACTCGGCACCCGGGGCAGATATTGCTACGAGTGATAGCAAACTTCGCGGGACACGTATGGAAGTTTGCGATCCCAGGGTTGAGGGATCCCTTAAAAACTCTCGTCCAGAAATAAGTTCTGAGTTTAGAGCGAAAAGAGTGAGAACTGGAAGAAACGTAAACCCTGATGACTTGTTCAAGAACACATCAGTGGTACCAAAGTACCTTACAGTTAAAAGAGAGGAAGGAAACTTTGAAAAAGTAAGTCCCTTTCTAATAAAGTGTGTTAGCACCTGTGCTGAATCTGCCGTAAGAGAGATAAAGAAAACTCCGTCTGGACTCTTAATAGAAACATTTAATGACAATCAAGGTCAAAAGTTGTTAGAGTTGAGCAAAATAGGTACTATCGAAGTTGAAGTAAATGCCCATGGTACGCTGAATACCTGTAAAGGTGTTGTAGTTTGCAGTGATTTACTAAACTGCAGTGAAGAGGAAATAGTTCAAGAACTGGCTCATCAAGGAGTCATTGCCTGTCGTAGGCTAACGATGAGGCGAGACGGGCAGATAATTCCTTCGGCATCTCATGTTCTGACGTTCAACCGCAGCACGTTGCCAGAAAAGATTAAAGCTGGCATTCATCGTCTGAGCGTACGAATGTACATTCCTCAACCAATGCAGTGCTTTCAGTGCTTACATTTCGGACACACAGCATCTAGATGTGCTAAAATGAAAGCATGTCAATGTGGAAAGCCATTTCATAGTGGTGATCCATGCATGCATCCTATCAAATGCATCAATTGCAGCGGGCAACACTCATCAAGGTCAAGGGACTGCCCAATCTATAAACAGGAGGCAGCAATACAACAAATAAAAGCCAGACAAAAACTCAGCTATCCTGAAGCAAAAAAACTTGTTTGTCCTGAAAAAGGAAATATCACATACGTTGAAGCAGTTACTAAAAGCACACCTTTGCCTTCACTAGTAGTGAAAGAACTAATGTCTATAATAACTCACTGTATAGAAACGTATTTCAATGAAATTTACAAGAACAAAGTAAACACAGAAGAATTAAACACAAACACCCAAAGTGAAATAGTTCTTGAAACGCAATCTTCAGCATCCCAGTCAAATGATGCAGAAAGAAATCCAGTGGCCGCCGCCGCAGCCACATCCAGTAAAGGTGAATCGGCAAGAGGCCACCGAAGTCGATCGCCTCGTTCTTCAAAACACACCAAGGAGAACTTACTCAAGCAAAAAACCAATGATCAAGACACGACCACTGGCTCAGAGACAAGCTCGTTGATAAGTGCTGAAAACAGCGATTACCAGTCAATCGATCCAAGCAAAATTCCGCGCAAAAAGAAAAAGAAGAAAGGATGGCCAAGAGGAAAACCCAGAAAATAAACAGGACACATCCATGCCACAGCAGCAGAACTTCATCCCAACTATGGAAAATATTATTCAATGGAACATTAACGGCTGTATCTCACATTATTGCGAAATGAAATTGCTACTGGCCAATCACACACCAATGTGTGTGTGCTTACAAGAAACCCACTTTAAACCAGAAGACCGTTTCAATTTAAGAGGTTATAAGATCTTTCGCAATGATGTAGAACCTGATAGGCGAGCTAGAGGCGGTGTTGCCATATTGATCAGCAATACACACTCTGCTAGTCAAGTTCATCTCAATACAACTCTACAAGCAGTAGCTGTAACATTACACCAGCCATTGAAGATGACGTTATGTAGCCTCTACTTACCAGACACCTCATGGCAAAATGAAGACCTACAAGACCTGATTGATCAACTACAGCCTCCATTTCTTATTCTAGGCGACTTTAATGCTAACAGCACCACATGGGGCTGCCCTAGAACAAATGACACCGGTCGTAGAATCGACGAACTGTTACTCAACAACGAATACGTACTTTTAAACACAGGAGCAAGCACTCACTTCAACGCTAGAAACGGAACATTCTCGGCCATAGACCTTTCAATATGCAGTCCAAATCTTGCAACACGCTTGACGTGGAAACCACTTCCCGATCTTCATCAAAGCGATCATTTTCCTCTGTTGATATCATCAAACATATCAAAGAACGCCGTATATTTACAGAAATGTTGGTATACCGAGCGTGCAGACTGGTTCAATTTCACCAGTGATTTAACACCAATAAATGTCAGTGGAAACACAGAGAAAGACGTAACAGACTTTACCAACACTGAAATTTCTACTGCTGGAAAATACATTCCACAAACTACTGGTCGCCCATCCAGAATTCCAGTACCGTGCTGGAATACAGAGACCAAAGAAGCAATAAGGGAGAAAAGAAGAGCCATCAATACATACAGGCGTTCACCAACACAAGACAATCTAATTGCTTTTAAACGTTTGCGGGCACTTGCTCGCAGGAAAGTACTAACTGCCAAACGATCAAGCTGGGAGAAGTACGTGACAACCATAACCAGAGCGACCAAAGTCACAGAAGTATGGCAGAAAATCAGGTCAATAGCTGGAAAAAATGTTTTCAGTCCTATCACATGCATAGAATATGAAGGACAACTAGCATGCAACCCAGAAGAAATAGCTAATGCCTTTGCATCTCAATACTCTAAAGCCAGCAACACAAACAGCTATCCTGAAGAATTTATCGAGAAAAGTCAGGAAGAAGAACAAGTACTAGATTTCACAACTGATACAGATATGTCGTATAATTCTATTTTTGCACGAAGAGAATTACAAGATGCTATAAATGCAGCCGGAGACACTGAAGCAGGATCAGATAACCTCCCCTACAGCATACTACGTCGGTTGCCAGAGGAAATACTTTCCACCTTGTTAAATATATATAACAACATCTGGTTACAAGGCAATTACCCCAAATGCTGGAAAGAAGCGATAGTAATCCCACTTTTGAAGGCTGGCAAAGACCTGTGGAAACCTGAAAACTATCGGCCAGTGTCACTGACATGCTCTCTAGGAAAAATCCTAGAAAAAATGGTCAACACTCGACTAACATGGTGTCTCGAAAGAAACAACTTCCTGAATAAACACTGATGTTTATATGATGTGATGTTTATATGATATATGTTTATATAACACTGATGTTTATATGTAACACTGATGTGGTTACCGACAGCATCACTCTACTACCGGTCAGTTAGTATATCTAGAAAACGCAATACAGAACCCCTTTATTAAAAGACAACATATGGTGGCTGTATTCTTCGACCTAGAAAAAGCGTTTGATAAGACCTGGCGTTACAACATTCTGAGACAACTGCATAATTGGCAAATCAGAGGAAACCTTCCAAAATTCATATCCAGCTTCCTTAGTACCAGGTCCTTCCAAGTTCGTGTTGGGCAGTCTATCTCAGAAAGTTACGTACTTGAGAACGGTGTACCACAAGGTTCTGTTTTAAGTGGTACGCTTTTTATCATAGCAATCAATGAGATGTTTGATGGCATAGAATCATCAGTTGGAAAATGCATGTATGTTGATGATATTGCTCTATTTTATTCAGCCAAATCGCCAGCAATGATTAAATTGAAAATGCACAATGCCATCAATACACTGATACAGAACGCAGAAAATATCGGATTCTCATTTGCAGCAGCTAAAACCAAATGCGTCCACTTCTGTAGAAAACGGAAAAGATACAGAGATCCAGATCTAACGTTACATGGTGTTCAACTGGCGTACGATGAAACGGCAAAATTCCTTGGTCTGATTTTTGATAGGCATTTAACCTGGAAACACCATCTAGAGTATATCTTGTCGAGATGCAAAACTGCTCTGAACGTGATCCGATGCATTTCGCATATAAATTGGGGAGCAGATAGAGACGTCTTGCTCCGTCTCTACAAATCCCTGGTCATGTGCAAAATCGATTATGGGTGTGCAGTGTACTCCTTAGCCAGGACGTCAAGCTTAAGAAAATTAGAACCTATTCACAACGCAGGCCTCCGTTATGCATCTGGAGCGTTCCGCACTAGTCCCTCCTTAAGTGTCTATTGTGAAACCAGTACCATGTCGTTACACCATAGACGACAAACACTACTACTCAGATATCGAGCAAAAATGCTGTCACTACCAGAGCACCTAAACTATCCATTGATGACTAGTCCCAACCTGACAAATATTTACAATCGAAGACCTACAGGTACTCGTCCAGCCAACATCCGTGCAATAGAAATAATCCGATGCTACAACTTCATTCTACCACCGGTTTTCAAACATAAAGCATATGAAGTCCCACCTTGGACGCTTAAAATGCCAGAAATTCGACTCGACACCACCAGGGTAAAGAAAAAAGAAAGCATTCCCACGGAATTAAAAATCAGATTCAGATCACTTCTTGAAGAGTACATGACAGGTCACACAGTAATCTACACCGATGGATCAAAAAGCAAACATGGAGTTGGAAGCGCATTTGTAACTGAAGACTCATCAGAAACATGGACACTTCTACCAGAAGTGAGTGCCTACACAGCTGAATTGTTTGCAATATTACAAGCTTTGCGATACTGTGAAACTCTCGGTGCAAGAAAATTTGAGATCTGCACTGACAAGCTCAGCTTTCTCACCGCCATAGACAGACGCCTACCTGTAGACCCACTACTACAGATGATTCTCCTGTTATGTCACAAGTTAAAACTGCGAGGAGCGTCAGTTACGTTCATCTGGCGCCCTGGGCACACAGGTATCTCAGGCAATGAAGAGGCCGATTCTGCAGCAAGAAATGCCGCAAACAATCAGGAATCGAAATAGAAGTACGCCCTCAAGATGTAAGAAATGCTGCTTTAAAGTGCATCCTCAGAGCATTGCAAACTACGTGGAATAGTCTTCAAACAAAATTAAACCCAATCAAACAGACCGTCAATGAATGGTCACCGTATGTCAGCTATACTCGTCGAGAACAAGTGTGCCTTACAAGACTACGAATAGGCCATACAAGGATAACCTCTTCATACCTTCTGAAAAATGAAGAGCAACCTATCTGCGACTGCGGTGGTGGAATTCTCACAGTGAAACATCTTCTGACAGACTGTGCAAAGCTCTCAAGACTCAGAGACAAATGTGGTGTGAAAGGGAACTTGAAGGAAGACCTCGGAACAGACAAAACGGCAACAGACAAAACATTACAATTCCTGAAAGAGGCCAATTTTTTTATTAAATTTAAATTAAACAGGTTCAGCTTTTATCACTTATCAGTAAAAGGCTAAAGGCCGCAGTTGCCAAGCCACCAAATATTGAAAAAATAATAGTAATAATAATAATAATAATAATAATAATAATAATAATAATAATAATAATTTGTAATTTGTAATTTATTAACTTTTCTTTAGTTTTGGGTCCAGATAAGTCAGGGACTTATCATCTGGTTCCCATACAATAATAATAATACAATACATATAATTCATATACAATTAAAACAGATCAAACAGATTAATATAGATGATACTGAGTATGTTAAAATGATGCCAATTACACATAAACAGAGAGTTCGATACATATATAGAGTTTGTTACATACATAGAGTTTTGCACATACTGTTGATGGTTGTCAAACCATAGGTTTGTTTATCTGCAGCCAAGTTTTAATTTTGTTGCTATATTCTTTGTGGTTGAGCTTGGGGTATTTTAAGTCTTTTGGTATTTGGTTGCATAGTTTAGGTATCAGGTATTTAAGAGTTCTTTTTCCATAACTGTTGTACGTTAATGATATTTGGTACTTTGGATTTCTTGTTTTGTACCCATTTGGTGCATTCACTTTGAATTTGTCGATGTTTTTGTTCCGAGTTATATTGAGGTACATGTAGAATCCTTTAGGTGTGAGGGTGTTATAACACGCTGGCAGCTCACACTCACTGAGATTTCTCTTCTTAGCCATTATTTTTAGCACTTTAACTTGTATTTGTTCCAATTTGCTTAAGTATGTTTGGCATGCACCCCCCCATACTTTCACATCATATCTCAATAATGATTCGATTAAAGAGGTATATATGATTTTCAAAATTGGTTCATTTACAAATGTCTGAATTGAATACATACAGCCAGCTATCTTTTTTATTTTGTTAAACAGGATATTTGTATGCTGATTATATCTCAAGTGCTCATCCAAAACAACTCCTAGATATGAGTAATGTGTTACATAGTCAATCATGATACATTTGTCGCTACATCCAATGTTCGTGCATTGATAATTGTGCTGAGTTAATTTTCCTAGTTTTAAGTTTATACGCTTTTTCCGTGTTTTGAAATGCATTACTTTTGTTTTCATAGGATTAACATACAAAGTGTTTTCATAAGACCATTTAACAATATTGTTAAATTCAGTTTGTAGTTGTTCATTGCATTTGCTTATATCACTGTTAGAGTACAGAAGAGCAGCATCATCTGCATACATGTAAAGTTTGCAATTTACTATATTTTTAAATATGTTGTTGGCATATATTAGAAATAGCACTGGTCCTAAGCAACTTCCTTGGGGAACTCCATGTCTGACATTTTTAGGGCAACTTAATTTATTGTCTATTTTGAATAATATCTTTCTATGTTCTAGATAGCTTTTAAACAATTTTAAGAACCGATCTTGAATGCCTATTTCTTGCAGTCTCTTCAGCAGGATTGTATGACTGACAGTGTCAAACGCCTCTGAGTAGTCTATGAATATTGCCATTACTTCCTTTCCTTTATCAAGATTATTATTTATATAATCTGTGACTAATAATAATAATAATAATAATAATAATAATAATAATAATAATAATAATAATAATTTTATTTATTTATCATCAAAAACACATACAGTGTACAGGGTATACAACAAGAGAAAATCAAAACAACTAATACCATTATCTTCAAAACAACAAACAACAATAACAAAATGACAGTTTTCATGACATTACAGAGTACACTCCTTACCTTCTCTAAGTGCCAGTAGCACTTGTCAGAGAGTGATGAGTTTTATATCTCTTTTGGTGTGGTACCAGTGCTTACTGCTGTATTCAATTCTCTATTGAATGAACCAAATCAACTGAATTATAACAAGAACAATAACATCTTTTACATTTTAACATCTATATAAAAAATCAAATAAAAATAAATAATAAAAATAAAATAAAGAAAAAAATATATAAAGAAAACAAATTAAGTGCAGGTTAGGCAATTAAAACAAGCAATATCATGGCAAATGGCAATAACAAATCAAAATTAATAAAATTATGAAAACAACAATTCAACTCTGTAGAGCAAATAAATAGGTTGTATACTGTAATGTGTCTAATGTGCCCTCAATTACGACGCCCCCCACGTTGGTGCGCCAATGCAACGGGTTCTAATGTTCTCACTCTCTCTACTCGTCACGTGCACTATCTTTGCCCTGCCTAGTTCTAACTTGCAATTGGGTGCCACAATACCTTCGCTTATCGGTTGCCCGTATCTCTGCTAGCTCGAATAATCATTCACAACCTACCTGGTCGTAGTCCGCGGGCTCACTCCATACGGAGTTGAGGTAAGGGTCCGTTTCGTTCGTGCCTGGGTCAAATTCTATACAACTATTTAATAAAAACACATGAATTCAAGGCAATTATGAGCCATGTGGGATGCTCATACATTTAATTTCGGATTTTTGTTTGCTTATATTCTATCCATAAACACAATCTGCCTCTCCGGCTTCCGAAAACGTGACAACACAAATACATAAACATACAGAAAAAAGAAATACAACCATGCACACTAAAAACATAATACGAAAATCTCATGCATACATCAGAATACGCATTCTGCCGTGACCCCTATTTTTTTCTTTGTTTTTATCTTATCCTTAACCTAATATCATGACTTGGTCTTCGACAGAATTTTTCTTTAGACTTGCGCGTGAACAAACAAAAAACAGTAATTGCACAATTCGTGCCACTTCCCTTTTTGCAGCGATGTCACTTCCTGTCAGCGCCCGTCGTTGCTAGTTGTAACGTGCATTTTTCCTGCACGCAGTTCCCGTTCAGCTGCCATCAGATCCCATGTACACTCGCTCATTTAAAAATTACCAAATATATTTCCGTTCATTGTTCCTTGCATTAATCGCGTCTTCCCTAAACGTTACTTCTATTTTCTTTCGCGACGTATTTAGATTTTGCGACGCTCCTGTTTCCTGCGCCTAACTGGCGTGAATACTGTCCATGCGGATTTTTTTCGTGAATTTCTAAATAAATTAAATTGAATTTTAGCTCGACCTAATTTAAACAATTGATGTTATACAACCGAAAATAACTCAAAAACTTTTGCACGACACTTCCGCGAAATTTCTCCAAAAATTTAACACAGCATCCAAACGCGTGCGATCCTCATCAAACCCGAACTCTTTTCTGTCTGTAACACATTTTACATTGTTGGTCCACACAATCCAAGTGACTGTCTTTTTATTAAACACATGCCCATCACCATAAGAAATGTTCGAAAACGTTTACATTTTCACTGTTTTCGGGCATCTTGCGTCTTACTATCTGTTTCATAATTTTACTAGCTTTCATTTTGTAATCGTCACATTACCGAATTCCCTTTTCCTGTTTTCCTTTTTCCAAAAACCTTTATTTTTCGTCTTCTCAACTCGTGATGACGTCACTTACATTTTCAGTCGCTCCTTCAATTCCTTTTTAATCCGCTATGCTATGAAACTGGATAATAATTTATTCCGAGCCCTACATAAATTCCCCCGCGTCGCGGCGCGCCGTGACTAATTTTGCCCTGATCTAAATATTTTTCTCTATAATTTCTGAAAGTTTGGCCAAAATCCACCCAGGTATTCACTGGATATTCAATAAAACTCGTCTTGTTGTATACTTTCAGAGGTACAACAATGGTCACCATGCCTTTAATCTTCGCCGTGTTATACATGCGATTTACACAACTTATGATATTTACGGAACCCGTGGCTCGAATAACGTGATTCTTGGTTCAAAATGTTCCTAAATTTGGGTTCTATTCACTGTTCATAATGCCTATTTCCGCCCCTTTTGTTTTCAATTACTTTCCTAATAATTATTATTACTCGGCGCTGTTGTCTATTGTTTATTTCATTATTGGCTCCTCTTTGATTATATAGAAGTTCCGTGTTCCGTGCATTCTTGCGGGCTAGTTTCACAAATCATTACAGAACCGGCGGCCAGGGGTGCGCGAGCAGGCCCCGGGGCGTCGTCAACCAACGACTGCAATGACATAGATGTGGCCCATTTGGCATCTATGTCAGATAATGCCTCAGCTGAGGAACACTCTGGCGGGAGGTCTAGGGAACCTGATAGTGCCTTTAGAAGGGCAAAAACGGGAGGAGATATCGAGTCGTTATGGGAGAAATGGGAATGCATGGAACAACTGCAAATGGCCCAGATCAAACTAATGAAGAGTCTGGCCAGTAATCTTAGCGTAGTTGGGAGTAATATGCTACGCAATAATCCCACAACGGTAAAGGAAGCATTGGCTAAAGCCATAGAAGAGGTAGATATGATCAAGAATAAATGTCAAGTAATGACAGTAGAGAGAGGAGAGTTCTGGGACCAACTCTTGGTGAGTAAAACACAACTGCAGAAGTGCCCCACGAGTCATAAAGGGGCTGACAGACTTGAAAAGAGTAAAGGGTTGGCTCGCCAAGAAAATAAGAAGAGGGTCGCGCCTAACCCACCGATGGAAAGTAGTAGATACGATAAAAAGGAAGGGGATGAAATAGTATCAATAGCAGATGGGAGTGAAGCTACACAAGAATGGAAGGTTCCGAAGGAACATAGGAAGAAGAACAGGAAGAAAGAAACAAGCAGGTAGGCTCCAAGGAGGTCGCACACTAAAGCAAGTGATCAAAGTGTTGGCCAAGGAAGGAGAATCCTACGCTGATATCATAAAAAAATGAAGAAGGAAGTAGACCCTAAGGAATATGGGGCTGAGATCATGTCTATCTGCAGGACACAAACGAAGGAGTTGCTCATTGTTCTAGGTAAGAGCGGAAATATAACTTCCTTAAATGAGGCGGTAGGAAAGGCGGTTGGTGCTCAGGCCAAGATGAATATGCTAACACCAAAACGCATAATTGAAATCAGGGGCATCGACGAGTCATTAACTGTGGAGGAAGTGGTGGAAACGGTAGCACGGAGTATTAAGGTGCAGGCAGAACAGATCGCCGACTCCTGCCGATTGAGGAGGGGATAGGGCGGTGTACAAATGTCTGTCCTTCTGCCAACAGAGTTAGCTTCAGACCTGGTGGCAAAGGAGAAAATTAAAATAGGATGGATAAACTGTCGGATCAGGGAAAGCAACAACTAGATAGATGCTATAGATGTCTTGACTACGGTCATATATCAACCGTATGTAAGGGCCCTGACAGGAGGAACACCTGCTATAAGTGTGGGGTGGGACACCTCGCCAAGGATTGCAGAGGTGAAGTACGCTGCATCCTTTGCAAGGAAAGAAATCAGAGCAATAATCATATGCTAGGTAGTAACAGATGTACTTCTTTTATCGCTGCTCGTAACAAAATCAAGAATAAGTATGCTCAGGGTATTTCAGATTAACCTGAGGAAAAGTAAGCAGGCGCAAGACCTCCTAACTCAGGTCGCAGCTGAAAGAAGGGCTGACCTGTTGATAGTCAGCGAACAATTTGATACATCTGACGCAGCTACGTGGTACCAGGACCCCTCAAGAAGAGCAGGTATAATAATCCTTAACAAGAAGCTTTGTGTACAAGAATCCAAGCGGACGAAGTTTGGATTCGTGTGGGTGGAGGTGAATAACGTTAGGATTTACAGTTGTTACTTCTCTCCGAACGAACAGCTTGAGAAATATAAGAAGGATATCGACGAGCTTGAAGCAAGCGTAATGTCGGCAAAAGGCCAAGTACTTATAGGAGGCGATTTCAATAGTAAATCGCCAGAATGGGGGAGACTAGGTCAGATAAGAGAGGAGTTATTGTCTGCGAGTTTGTTGCAAGAAATGACTTAGTTATTTTAAACAACGGTGATAAGTATACTTTCCAACGTGGCAATGCCTCCTCTATCCTGGATATTTCCATAGGCTCCGCAAAGCTGAGCAGAAGTGTTAAGGACTGGGAAGTACTGGAGGAGGAGTCGCTCAGCGACCATCTATATATTGGGTTTTCCTACGCTATTAATGAGAAATGTTACCCTGAGGTGGCTCGATATAACAAAGGCAGAGTACCTTGGAATGTAAAGAAGCTGAATGTAGATAAGGCCAAAGCCTCCCTGGAGGAATCTAGGCTGATGAGGACCATGGGCTGGATGAGAAGTACGGATTCCCTCGAAGGAATAGCTCGGGAAACCAGAGAGACAGTGATAGCTGCGTGTAATGCATCGATGCCTAGACGCAGAGGGCTTAGGAGTAAACCTCAAGTCTATTGGTGGACGTCTGAAATAGCGGAGTTGCGCAAGAACTGTATCAAGGCGCGAAGATTAGCGACGAGAGCCAAGACTAATCCCTTTCTTAGAGATCTGTTCGTGAGTTGTCGTAAGCTACTCAAGAAGGAAATTAAAAGAAGCAAAGCCAGATGCTGGAAGATGCTTTCAGAAGATATTGACAAAGATCCTTGGGGCCTGGCCTACAAAATTGTGGCCAAGAAGCTCAAGGTTGACTGGAAGACACCTGGCCTAGATGATCCACGTTGGGTGAGGGAAATAATATGCGATCTTTTTCCCACAAGGGATCGCTGGGTAAGAGAAAGACCGAAGGATTTTCCCTTGACGAAAAAGATTTGTTCACATTGAATGAACTGCGGAATGCTGCATCAACGGGAAAGCGCCGGGTATAGACGGGATCCCGAATGATATGCTCAAGATTGTTGTAGAGCTGTATCCTGACTGCCTGTTATCTTTGTTCAATTGCTGCCTTAGGGAGGGCACATTCCACAGGCGGTGGAAGAAACAGAAACTTGTTCTTCTTCGGAAGGGTATCAAGCCAATAGATCAGACTTCGTCTTATAGGCCGCTCTGCCTCTTGGATACCATGGACAAATTACTTGAAGGGCGAGGATTAGCCCTTCAAGACTTGAGAAGCACTTGGCGGCAGGGATATATTTGTCACCTACACAATACGGCTTCCGGAAAGGACGGTCGACAACGGACGCCATTCTTGAGGTGGTTAGGATTGCGGAGTCAGCCACAAGAGGTGAAGGGAAGAAAGGATTCTGTGCGTTGGTTGCCATTGATATCAGAAATGCTTTCAATTCCGCCAGATGGAAAGATATCATTGAGGCATTGATAGATAAGAAGGCCCCCGAATACCTCTTGAGATTGATCGAAGACTACCTTCACGAGCGGAGTATTGTCTGTAGGGACACATTTGTAATAGAGGAAGAAGTAACTTGTGGGGTGCCCCAGGGCTCTAGGTTGGGTCCATTTCTGTGGAATGTCATGTACGACAATCTACTCCACATGGACACTCCCTCAGATACCCAACTTATAGGGTACGCAAATGACACTCTTATCATCTGTCATAGTAAAAACATCGGCTTGACAGAAGACTTCTACATATGGCTGTAGAGAAGATCGAAGCTGTGTTGGTTACGGACCGGAGATCTTTCCGTTCCCCAATTATTCAAGTGGGTGACGAGATTATCAACTGGAGACGACATTTAACTTACTTGGGAGTCGAGACTGACCACAGGCTCAGCTTTGGGCCTCACTTTAGCAAGATTGCGGATAAAGGAATGAAGACTGGCACGAACATCTCCAGGCTAATGCCAAACGTGGGAGGCCCGAGAGAGGCGAAGCGCCAAACGATCTCTTGCGTAGTTCATTCCCAATTGCTGTATGCCGCCCCAATTGCTGTGGGCTGACAAACTGGGAAAAATTAGTGCGAGACGGAAGTACGCACAAGTTCAAAGGAGGCTGGCGTTGAGAATTGTGTCGGCATATCGCACGGTCTCGGACAGCGCCGTGGGAATTCTGGCTAGAGTACCCCCTATTGATCTGCTGGCAAGAGAAAGGAAAAGTGTGTACGACGAGGTGAAGAGGCTCTCCGTCTCGGTACGCGAAGGACCTTCGTGCCGAATAAAAGAGGACATCAAGAAGAGGGCACGAACGTCTTTCTTGTCAGAATGGCAAGTTAGGTGGAATGGAGACACTAAAGGAAGATGGACTCACCAGTTGATTCCGAACATTGAACCTTGGTTCAATCGAAGTCACGGCGAGGTAAATTATTACCTCTCACAGGTGCTCTCTGGTCATGGCTGTTTTAGATCTTACTTGTTTAGATTTAAAAGAGCAACCGACCCTCAATGCTCATTTTGTGGGTATGAAGATGACGATGCACTGCACACAGTATTTGTATGCACAGCTTGGGAAACTTGGAGGAGAAAGCTGAATGAAGACCTGAAAGTGGACATCTCTCCATTGGTGCAGTGAATGCTAAGATCAGAGAAAGACTGGAGTACTATCCAAGAATACCTGACATTAGTCATAAAAAGGAAAGAAGAACGACTTCGTTCTTAAACTGAAGTAAGAGCTCAGCCACCTGCCTGTCTCTCCATGAAGCAATGTCTCGCGATGGTTCCCGTGGAGTGACATATGGGCACAAGAAGAGAGACGTTTTTTTAGTGGGTATACCACCGAGAGTGGGAGTCCCACACACCAGGGATTATACCACCTGAATCCCTGACGGAGTTTAATGCATTTTTTCCTCTCGCCCCCTAAAAAATAATAATAATAATAATAATAATGTTAGTTCTTCTGTTCTTTTTATCTCAACAATCAATGGTTTCGTTCTACTTTTTTACAATTTTTTCCCATAATTTTTTAATGTACCATTCCTTTAGTTTCTTTTTAAGTATTCTTCTAGATGTGATTTCCACCAGTTCATTTGGCAGAGAGTTGAGCAATCTCGGAATGGCTGCACTTAGCATTCTGTCTCCAAATTTATTGAATTCTCAGGTGATATGAAATTGTGCTTTGTTGGATTTAATGGAAATAGGGTCAAATAATTTGACAAAACACAATATACACTATTTTAAGAATACATATATTGTCACAGAAAAGATGAAAACAATGCTGGTCCGATTTACTCGGTTGCAGAGAACGTTGTGGTGGAACAAAAAAAACTGAGCATCGCGCTCTCAATAGCAACGCTCGCGTGCGCGCCATCTATCGATAACTAACGTAATTGTGGGATGCACTAAGATTTGAATTACACCAATACTTCCCCTCGAACCACAATTAACTTGTAACGCGAAAACAAAACTAAAGGCGTTTCAGTCCAAGTCCTTCAACGCACTTCTCATGTCTGGCTCTGGCTAACCCTTTTGTCAATACGTCCGCCGTCATATCTTCCGTGGAGACATGTTCAATCATAATCTGCTTCTTCTTCACGGCGTCCCGAACAAAATGGTGTCGAATATCAACGTGCTTCGAACGCGCGTGAAACACAGGATTCGCGGACAGTTTTTGCGCGCCGATATTGTCATTCTTCACTACGACACTCTTCAAGTTTACTCCCAGGCTTCCCAGCAACTTCTTCATATGGATGGCTTCTTTTGTGGCATCGGATAAGGCCATATATTCGGCCTCTGTCGATGACAATGCCACCGAAGGCTGCTTCCTTGATTCCCAGCTGACTGCTGCACCTCCGATTAGAAAAGCATATCCGGTGTAAGACTTTCTGTCGAGCGGACAGCTCCCCCAATCTGCATCGGTGAACATCGTATAAAGCTCGTCGTTTCGAGTGTACACCAAGTTCAGGTCTCTCGTCCCTCTAAGGTATCTCAACACTCTTTTGGCCGCCTTCCAGTGAACTTCCCCGTAAGAGTTATTGTATTGACTTAAATAACTCACTGCGTGTGTTATATCCGGCCTAGTTCCCACAGACAGATACATGAGATTGCCAAGAAGTTCACGATATGGGATATTTTCCGGGCACCCCCCTTCGCCTTTTTCTTTAGCCAATTTTAAACCCAATTCTAGAGGCGTGGACACGGGATTACAGCTGCTCATTTGAAACCTTTCAAGTATCTCGTCGATATACCCTTTCTGGTTGATCGCAATGTAGTCCTTCTTTCTATCAAATTCGAGTCCTAGGCAGTACTTAAGGTCCCCCAAATCTTTAACCTCGAACTTTTTACAAAGATGATTCTTGATTCTCTCGATTTCCTAGTTGATGCAATTAGTATATCGTCTACATACACGAGGATGAAGCAGGGACCGGTCGCCGTCTGGGCAGAGTACACACACGAGTCAGCTTCGGATGGAACAGCTCCGAGTCCTCGAAGTTCAGCATCCAATCGCTCGTTCCAAGCTCTTCCTGCTTGCGGCAAACCGTAGAGTCCTTTCTTCAGGAGAAAAACCATGTTGTCTTTCTGCATTGCTTCCAACATCTTTTTGGCTTGTTCCGTGATGGATTTATCCTCTTCTTCGGTCTTGAGAATATGCTCAAGAATCTCCTCAAAATGTTTTGGTGCCTCCATGAATACCTGCTCCTTAATGATCCCGTTTAAATAAGCAGTCGATATGTCAAGCTGCCGAATTTTCATTCCTTTTGCAAAAGCCACTGCTACAACCGTACGTATGGATGCCAGTCTCGCCACTGGGGCGAAAGTCTCGTGGAAGTCGATGTCCGGTCTCATCCCAAAACCTCTCGCTACCACTCGAACCTTGCGTTTGTCGATGGTCCCATCAGCACTGCACTTGTTTCGCAGAACAAATCTGCTCCCAATTACGCGCTGATTCTTAGGTCTGCTCACCACCGTCCAAGTCCCCTTTCTGATGAGTGATTTCACTTCAGAAGTCATGGCGTCCTTCCACTCTATGGCATCGGGTCCGGATATAGCCTTTGATGTCGGGATTTCAGCAACCACAGCTTCTTGCCCGGCGTAAACCTTACGTGGTCGTCCAGGTTGGCCGGTTCGGATGATTCTCGGTCGCCCGCGGCCTCGTTTTGTTCCCGCGTTTGCATCCCGAACTTCGTCACCTTGATCACCGTGCACGTCCCTCGTTGGTGCAAAACCTAGGAATGGTTCGTTGTCGCTATCCGCCTCCGAAGGTACAGCTGCATCGTCGTCTTCGTTCATTGATAACCACTCCTGGTCATCCTCGTCGCCTGACACCGACCCAGAATCTTGTACGTTAACTTGCTCCGGAAGAATCACCTGTGAAGAATTCCTCATGACATCTACTTCGAACCAGTCTGACTGAGTCTCGTCGTTGTCGCGAGTTTCTGGACTCTTCTCGATAAATCGTACGTCCCTGGTGACCTCAATTTTCCGAGCATCGGGTAGCCAAATTCGATATGCCTTCGCCTGATCCGCGTAGCCAACGAGAATTCCCTCCTTCGCCCTGTCATCCAGCTTCCCCTTATTTGGAGCTTTGTTCAAAACGAATGCCTTTGATCCAAACGTTCGAAAGTAGCTGATGTTGGGAATTCTGTCATTCCAGAGCTCGTAGGGAGATCTCTTCTCGATCTTCTTTCCCGGACAGCGATTCCTGATGTGACATGCTGTAGAAAACGCCTCCGCCCAAAACGATGGTGGCAGATTTGATTCTTTTAGGAGACAGCGAGCCATGTCTGCAAGCGTCCGATTCATCCTCTCCGCCACTCCGTTTTGTTGTGGAGTATATGGGGTTGTGAGTCGATGTTTTATGCCTTCTGATTTCAAGAAGTTGTCGAATTCCGCATTCACGCACTCATGCCCATTGTCCGTCTGGATCTTGATTTTCACTCCATGCTTTCTCTCGACGAACGCCTTGTACCTTTTCAATTCTTCGAACGCGTCATTTTTGTTCTTCAAAAATCTCAATTCCGTCCATCTCGAAAAGTCATCAATGAAAGTGATAAAGTATAGGGATCCACCGTTAGAAGAAATCCTCATTGGCCCGCATAAATCCGAATGTATGAGCTCCAGTTTTGAAGTTGTCCTGTTTACTTCCTTTGGAAATGGCAGTCTTGCCATTTTCGCTTTGAAACACACGTCACAATTCAAGTCTTCGCTCACGTCTTGAAAATTTGCCCCCTGAAAAACTCCAGCCTTCGACGCTTCGACAAGGTCCCGAAAATTGAGATGACCCATCCTGCTGTGCCAAATTCGCAGACGATTGTCCGGCTTCTGTGTGTTTTCTTCTGCAGAGACATCACTTTGACAGCTTTCCGTCGACTTTCCCTTCACGTAATACAAGTCATCGACTCGGTTGGCAATGACCTTTGTCTCTCCGTTTTCATCAAGGATTCTCGCTTGATGCTTGTCGAAAAACACGTTGTACCCTTTGTTCGTGATCTTGGCTACTGACAACAAATTGTGTCGCAAGTCCGGAACATGGAGCGTATCAATCACTTTTATGTCAAAAATATCACCGTCCATCTCCGTCTCGATCACGGCAGTGCCCTTTCCTTTTATCACCGCAGATGCATCACTGGCCAACCTCACTCGTCCACCGTGGTTCTTTTTGATTTCAGTGAATTGGTGTATGTCACGACAAAGATGCGAAGTACATCCGCTATCCAAACACCAGTCATCTTCAGTCACCTTTTCGACCCCTTGGCATACATCAGTACTCACCTCGGTTGACGAAAGTGCTATGTTCGCTGAGTTATCGTTACTCCTCTTCGGTCTGTCTTTTCCTTTTTGCGGACATTCAGACTTCGTATGTCCCTGCTGATGACACTTATAACACTTGAATTTAAACGCTTTCCCTCTCTGGTCTCTGTTTGCATCGGTTGCGTTTTCCTTTTTCTTCTTCGGTTGCTGCTTCTTACGAGTGAACATGGCTTCTTGATGTGAGTTCGACGTTCCAGAGTTTTTTCTTGCGTCGTACTCCTCGACGATCTTCGTGCGGAGGTTGTCAGGCGTTGGCAACACGTCGCGGCTCTCAATCGCCACTCGGAAATTTTCATAGCTCGGTGGCAGGCTATACAACATCATAATTGCCAGCAAATCATCATTGATGTTTACATTCATTTCCGCAAGTTTATCAACCGAATCAAAGAATTCACGAAGGTGTTCATGAGCGTCACCACCATCGTTCATTTTCTTCAAGGTTAAGTTTTTCAACAGCGCCGCTTTCCGTGCAGGTCCCTTTGACGCAAATGTATCTTCGAGTTTCTGCCACAACTCGCGGGACGTAGCACAATTTTTCACGAGTTTCAATTGGTTGGGTCCGATCGCCAAAATCAGATCCGACTTTGCCTTTTCATCATTCGTGGTCCATTCTTGAATCGCTGCAGCATTGTTTTCCGCTGGTTCCGGTTTCACAGTTCCTCCGCTGACGTAACTCCAGGCGTCGTTTTTTATTAACAGCGCCTTCATCTGGATTTTCCAAGTGTCGTAATTCTCGCGCCCGAGCGCTTCGATGCGCTCCGTTCCGTTCGTGTTCATTGTTCACAAGTCTGCGCGCGTATTAACAAAGAGCACGCGACCACGAAAATTTCTTTTTCGGACCGACCACGTTTCGCGTTTTTCGAATTTACGCGCTGGATCGCGTGTGCGTTGTCGAGGAGCCAATCACAACGCGCGTCGCCAAAGATGGCGTCTTCTTCTCCGTTTCTGATTTCAACGGTTGAGCAACGTTGCAAAATGCCGGCGCTCGTCTCGTACTCGACGCCAACGACACTGATAATCCGGATGACACTCACGACACTGCGTTTCGTCACGCGTTTCAAACACCAAAATGAAAAGTCTACAACTCGTACAATTTCTAGTCCGAACCAACAAAGAATCGTTTCGCGTTACACGTCTCACAAAAGTCCGTAGACGCTTCCACAAAGCTCGTCCGATTCACTGCGTCACACTGGTTTTTGGCGTTCAGCGTGTTCGCACTCTATTTCGTGCTTTCCTCACGTTGATGCACCGATCTCACGCCACCTTCCACCACGTGCAATCCGCTTTGTTAAATTCGACGATTACGTCACACTTTGTCACGACGTGTTCACTTTACTTAGTTTCTTGTTTTGTCGAAGTTTTCTCCCTGTGCGTGTTCTGGGCCCATAACCATTGTTGGATTTAATGGAAATAGGGTCAAATAATTTGACAAAACACAATATACACTATTTTAAGAATACATATATTGTCACAGAAAAGATGAAAACAATGCTGGTCCGATTTACTCGGTTACAGAGAACGTTGTGGTGGAACAAAAAAAACTGAGCATCGCGCGCTCAATAGCAACGCTCGCGTGCGCGCCATCTATCGAGAACTAACGTAATTGTGGGATGCACTAAGATTTGAATTACACCAATATGCTTCTGGCAAGTTACATAATTATGCCCACTAGTATTTCTGAATTTTTGGTTGAAGAAATTTTTATGCAAAATTTGGAATTCATGCATTTTTTGACTATCATGATCCCATGCACAGCTGCACTCTCTTCCAGAGTCTTTCCTTTTATGTTCAGTTTATCATTTAGAATTTTTATGCATTTATTCTGCAGGCTTTGTATTATGTCTAAGTGGGTTTTTGATGCAGCTCCCCAAACCCCAATTCCATATCTTATGAGAGACTCTATCAATGCAAAATATATTAATTTCAAAATTGGGTAGGATACGAAATCCCTTACCCTCATAAATTTCCAAATGCAAATTCTGACTTTATTCCCCAATTCCAAAATATGCTCTCTCCAACTCAAGTTCTGGTCTAAAATCACACCCAGGTACTTAATTTTACTCACAACATTAATTTTGGAATCACAATGACAATAGTTGTACGCATTGTGAATACAATTATATTTATGAAAAACTATTTTTGCATTTGTCTTACTAATCCGAGGTGTAGTGATGTGTAGTAGTTTGGTCTTTTTTCATTGATAATTAAACCATGGCACCATTTCTGAAAGATTTCAAAAAGCTTTTGTAAATCTTTTTCTGCCATTTTTTGGTTTTTATTAGTAGATATTATCATTTTTTAATCAGCATAGATATAATATGATCCAGATTGTAGGTGGTTTTTTAAATCGTTTACATAAATTAGGTATAATATCGGTCCTAGAAAGCTACCTTGTGGGATTCCCATTTTTACAAATTTTCTTTCACTGAATACATTGTCTATTTTTACTCTAAAGGATCTCCCATTTAGATAGCATAATAATAATAGTAATAATAATAATAATAATAATAATAATAATAATAATAATAATAATAATAATAATAATAATAATAATGATGATGATGATGATGATGATGAAGTTGAGGATGATGATGATGATGATGATGATGATGAGGATGAGGATGAGGATGAGGATGAGGACGAGGATGAGGATAAGGATGAGGATGATAATGATAATATAAAAATAATAATATTATTATTATTTAATACTATTATTCTTGTTGCTGTTAATAATAGATGAAATTCCAGAGAAAATTCTGTGATATGGCGAAATGAAATTTCATTACTAGTTAATACAAGTATATCTGCACAAACTCCCTCCATTTGGGCTTCTTACTGTCTATCATGGCACATTGTGCAAAAAGACTTCATAAGATTTGTTTTAGCGGTTCAAAAATGAAGCGAATAACAGCTGGATAGAATAGACCAGGAGTGATCCCAAACTGCAGCATAATCGAATTTTAAGTAATTTTCTTCAAGGTTTACTACGGGTGGATCCAAATAAAAAAACAAAACTTTTTTACAAATTTGAAGATATCTTATAGTACTAATACTTTTCTGAATGTAAATGACATTAAAATTGTGAAAGTCATAAAAAAGTAAAGGATTGAACAGAATGGGAATGTAATTATTCAGGATCTATTTGATGGTATTAATTTGGATATACATTATCAAAAATGTGAAAAAGATGAAAAATATTGAACAGAATTGGAAGAACCAACATTCAAAATATTTTTAATAATTTTTGTATGTATGAATTTTGTGTATGAAAAGTTTCTAGAAAATAGATTAAAATACTTAAGTGGAATTGAGAATTAATTTATTTAATGAGTTGGAGGAATTTGAGATCATACATTTTTGCTTTATGAAATCAAATAAGCAAGTTTTTTCAATACTTAAACAAAGAATGTATTTATTGCTATTAGGAAAATTAAAACTAGAAAATAAGTAAAAACATTTTTTTAATGTTAAAAAATTGATTCAAAAACAAGGATTATAATTTCTAAATTGGCTAAATACAGAGGATACACTGACTTTCCAATGAAATGAACATAAGTAAAATTTAAAAATTGAAAATTAACATTATAAAAGAAAATGAGAACTTCTTGCTTTGTGACATGTAAGTTATGAGGACCAAAATAAATTACACATTTGTGAAAAGTGTTAATGAAAGTAGGAAACTCTTCAGATTTAAACATGAATTCTTGTAGCAAAGATTTAATTATCTTATTCCAACATTATTAAGATATACCTATTTACAGAATCTTTGTAGTCCCGTGTATTCTTTGCTCACATTACCTGTTATAACATCTTTGTTAATAAGTATTCGGTTTGATTGCAGAAAGATCTCACATCATTGTTTGTATTTGTATATTGGTTTTCTTATTTTGTAAAACATGTATTTTAGTTTTCATTTAGTTTCTTCTGCTTGCTTGCTGGAAATTATGTGATATGTGTCCTAATCTCAGGCCCCTCTTGATACTTATACCAGACAATGCAAGAACTTCTTATCCAGTTAATGACAGTAGTGTCATCAAGAGAATGTTATATTTAGAGTTGAAACATGTTGAAAAGCTTGACACTATTGGTCGACATAATATTTATTTTTCCTCATTGTTTCTTGCAACTTTTGTGTTCTTTGATAAATTTATGCAGATATATGGGGCCTGTAAAATATTCAGAAAAAACTGACAGACATTTCTTCTTTAATGTCATAATGCAATGACAACTTTCAAAATGTTACCAATTAGGTTCAATAGCATTTTCAATGAGTATGGTTAATTATTGGTATTAATTTTAGTCTCCTTTTATTATTGTGATTTTTTATATTGTGTCCATTCTTTATCAAACATTTTGTTGTAACTTATTTGTCTGCAATTTTGGGTACAGTCTTGTTTAATTGTTTTTCAAGATTTCAAGTTTGTCAGTGCTTTGATTTTTTTAGGTTTTGAACTAATTTTGTTAAATTTGTAATGTAAAATTTGTATGTTGGATGGTTCTGTGATATTTATTTTATATTATATTTTTAATTTTCAGAGTGTAAAGTTGTCAGTTTATTATTTGGTTTTAGAATAATTTTATACTGTATGATTTAAATTATAACTTCCATATTTAATTTTGTAGTGGAAAAGAAAAAAATAAATATTTTTTTTCGTTTTTAAAAATGTCTTAATTTACAAGTTACCCTTGCCCTTCCCAAAAGCAATATATAAATAATAATTATTTCCTAGGAAGCATATGCATGGAATGTTCTAAGTCAATGGCAAAGAGTAATACGCTTTCCGTACCACGCGACACAAACGAACGTCACTGCAACTACTTGGAAGAAGTTCGTTACACGACGTGCCGTGAACACGGCCGTGTCCGCCCACTGGGAATGTGTGGATTTCACGTTTTCTGTCTCTCGCGTCGTAGCTCATTGATTATTGTTGATTGCGAGAATGTCTTGTCACGGTTGTGCGACGAAATTTGGAGTGTTCACCAAAGAGGCAAGACTATAAAACATCCGGAACACTTACAAGCTGTAGTTGATACCTCTTTAAAAAATCTTAAATTTAGGAAATGCGCTTACGGATGCTGTGACATGGTTTGACGTTTGTTTGTTGTTTTCAGAACGGGTGCCCTAGCTGTGGTTTCGCATTTTGCAAAAAGTGTTTGCGTTTTAAAGCTGTTCTACCAAGGTTGGGCATGGCTGAGCAAAACGTATGTAAATCATGTTATGAACAGAATTCAATTGAAAAAAGAGACGAAGAGAAAGAATGCCGCTCTCCCCCAGATGTATTTTTGAGGTGAGATGAAATAATGAAGTGTCCTTATGCCGTTATATTGTATTATTTACAGTGTTTGTGTTCTCCCTCAGATCTCAACCTGCCCTTCCTAATATTTCCAACTTGCCAAGCATTCCCAGTATTTCATACATCACCACAAATGTCGCTTGTGCTCGTGGAAATGGAATAGATATTAGAAAATGTGAGGTAGAGACCTTGGTAAGGTGAATGAAGTGTTTTGTATGTTACTAGTTCTTGAAAAATGTATGAATGTACTTCCCAATGAATTTTTACTAAGCATTTAAAAACTTAATAGTTTTATGTCTAAAAAATCAAATCCTATATTTTTATCATTGGAACATATATGTGCAGTAGGTACAATCTACTTGATTAAAATTGACTTTGACGTAAAAATTGAATTAAAATTGATTTTGACGTAAAATAAATAAATAAATAAATTAATTAATTCAAAAAACTTCATTTTCTGTGCACGTCTTCTAGAATTCAGTGGGAAATACAATTATTCAAATTATTGTTTCCATGTTGTCGCGGCAGGAAGTATTATTGTGAAGGACAACATGGATAAGAGCCAAAAATAGTCCTTGAAAATAGATTTTATTACATGGGAGGGTTTTTTTTTTCTTATTTTTTTCTTCTTTTTTTCTTTTCTTTTCCTTCTCCAAAATTTAAGTAGTATATGACTTAGTGTAGGGATCACAGAATTTTGAAAATGTGCACACAATTCACTTTTCCCCATAGCACGTCATACACAGTTTTAACTGTTTTTTGGCGTAAAATAAAATAAATAAAAATTGTAGGAGTCTAACAAGATACCTAGCATAGTCCAAGCTTTCTTCTCATCCAATCCTTACTAAAGAGGAAAAAGATCAATTTTATATAAACTATGGTGTTTCAGATAATTTTTAATGTAATAGATTCAAATTTTAATAAAATATTATAATTTTCTTTCATTTTATTTTACAGAACATTGCTATTCAATTAAATCATTTGGTTAAAGTAGGGAACATGGTGCACCCTTAGAGAAGCTTGGTGAGGGGAGAGGTCTCCTTAAGCCCTCCCTCAAATTACACTTCATGCTGTGATAGAAATGAATAAAACTTACCGATAGGCGATTTTCATGGCTCTCCCTTAATACACTTTGTCCCCACCGCATTTTAATGCCAAATTACTTCCAAAGGCAAGTTTTGTCGCTTCGCTTGCCCGGATCCAAGTCACAGCGAGGCTTGGGCTTCACCCTCGTGATCACTATAAACATCCTTCTATCCACTGCATACTTACCAATTCACTTTCCTAAGAAAGCACTTCAGAAAGCTCTTTATAAGAAAACCTCGAGAATTCAAACTGCATAGTTGCAAACACGTTTGGAAGAAAGAACACTACAAGGTTTATTACACAAGCACACCACCCTGATTGCAGTACTATTTAGTAATAGAGCTCCGGCAAGATACTAGGGTGAAATTGCCTCCTCTTATAATCGCCTAACAACCCCTTGCCCCTCCACAGTGGATTCCCCCCTCACCAGAGCGGCGCAAAGTGCCAATTTAAACAACTTCCTTAGGTTGTACCATGTTCTAGACCAATCATTTTTGTATTGCACACTGCTACTGCCCTCCAGCAAATGTATAAGTTACAGGTTCTGCCACACTGCTACTGGCCTCTGGTGGAATTTACTAGAAACCAATCCGCTCTCAGTGACAGCCGAAAAATGATTTTGGTGTATCTACCAACATATTTGAATTAGTTATTTTCCACATTTGTGTTATAATTAATCTTTACCAAACTTTGCAAGGACACCGACAATCCTCATTCATCCCTCCTCACAATGAATTCACTTATTAGGACTCCTATAAACCAACCTTTTGAGGAATTTGTTTCCCCACTTCCAGGAGCTTGTTCAGGTAGTGGGTCATACGAGATCTTGCTGATGTTTCCAGAAGGGGTGAGAAGATAGTGTGGCAAGTGTCATGCTTCTTGCATATATTTATCCAATATTTGTTGTTAATAGAACCAGTAAATATTGGCTCTCATTTTGAAAGGATTCTGAGCAGACTGCTGGATCATGCTGAATAGGACATGGACAAAGATCCTCAGATTAGCTGGGGTTTCAACCGGAGTCCCTCAGTTAAGCAAACTTGTCTTAACCACTAAGCTTCCAACATACATTTTTTATCCTTCAATTTATTTGTGGATTTCAACTTATCTTGTATTATAAGTAGTCTTCAATGGATGAGGAACAATAAAAATGTATTTGCCATTTTAATGGTGGTTATTTATTTCCAAGTAGCCGATGGGTAATTCAAATACCAATACCATGTTTTGTTAACACAGTAGTTTAACAGCAGAATTTAAAATTTACTACTTAACAAAGCAATATACAAATTCGATAACAATAACAATTCAGTATATTAAGTAATTCTATATTGATATAAGACATACCAACTTGAGCATACAATCATTATATTTTTGTTCTCATTACCTTCCAACCAGACAGCAAATCTTTCTCTAAATTTTCCAATTGATACAGATTACTTTATTTGCTGTAATTTATTGTGCATTGCTAGTCTTCCACGAAATATTGTTTTGTATGCTTTGCTGCTTTGTACTTTTTTTGATTTGGAATTTATTAGCCTGTGTTGTTGAGTAGCGATGACCATTCCCCTTTTCTTTTTTTTAACTAAACATTTGTTCTGATATTAATTTATTTTCTAATCTGTAAATGAAAGTTAGCACGTCTTAGTACTTGCTTTTCAACTATTAAATATTCTAATTCTTTTAACATATTGCTAACATTTATACTGTGTCTTTTATTTAAAATTACTCTCACACCCTTGTTAATGGTTATTCATATCTTTTCAATTTCCTTTTTATTTTTCATAGAAAGAAGTTGACCAGTATTGCTACTGAGACATCAAAATTAACTTAAATAATAATTCCTCCTCACTTCTTAAATTAAATTTTCTCAAGTATATAACCTTTCTATTTCCTTACCTGTTTCAGATTTGCACCCAAAAATACAATTGATTATCTTGATTCTACTTCTTCCCTACATTTGTGTTGCCCCATTACCATACATTTGTTTTACCAACATTAACACACTCAAAATAATAATTCTACAAATTAGATATACATGGCATTCAAATTTTGCCTTTCCAAATTTTTCCTGGCACACGTAGAAAATGTAAATTTATAAATAAATTACTATTGTTTAGATGTGTAATATGAAAAAGTTTATAAAATTTGCAAGCACCTGATGAAGAAAGCATGGCTTTTGTAACTTTGTGCTTATTTTTTAAAATTTAATTAATTAAAGAAACATGTGCAAGCACCTGACGGAGAAAGTGTGGCTTTTGAAACTTTGTGCTTATTTTTTAAAATTTAATTAATTAAATAAACACTTTTAACGTAACAAATTTTCGATTGTCCTTAATCCAAGAAAGATTATTTAATGTTATTCTTGAAGCACTAGGCTTTTTGCCCAAAGCTTTGCTTTCAGATTTCTACATGTAAAAAGAATACTTGATGCAATTTTTTTAATACAAGCAAAATTAAAGTTATATCTGGTGTGAGATAAATTTTATTTCAGAGAGAAATATACATTTTTATTATTATTAATACCATTAATTTGTGTTAGTGTTGTAGTAATGTAAACACATTTATTTGTAGAAGATTAGAGTCTTTGGAGAATCCAGCTCGACCTCCGATCACGGTTTATCATCACGATTCTCGCATGGAACAATTAAAGACAGGATTGACAGCTGAAGACCGTGAGATTGCTGAGCGACTGGAGAAATTGAAGGATGAAAGAAAACGTCAACGTGAGGTTCCTACAGAAGAAGATATAGTTCGGCGATTGGCAGCTCTTAAGGGACAGAATCCAGAGACTGCTGTGGAAGTGACATTAAAGAAGAAACAGGTGGGCTTTAGAAACTTTTCTCTTTTAGTTTAATATTGATTACTTTGTGACAATTTTATAGTACTGTATACATGAAGTATTCCATTATTTATAAAATGGTAAGTGCATTCTGGTATGTCACGTCCAGTGAACAAGCTTGTGCATGAAATTTTGTTTTTGAAGTTCTCAAGTTTCTGTTGCAATTAAGTTATATTGAAGAATGGTTTTATAACTACTGAATACAATTCAATTTTTCCTTTTTGCATATTGGATTTTGTTCATAATCTTTAATTAGGTAATGGTTTTAGCTAACAGTTGAATTAAAAAATGAGCAATGAATTTCTCTAATTTACTGTGCAATAATTGAGCATTTAACTTTAATGTAGCTCCCTGTGGTCTCATTCATGAGACACTACTATAAATGTAATTGATTCATTTGAGTGGTATCTAAGTAAGATGAGTAAAAGTCATAGATATATGTTTGTTAGAAACTTATGCTTGTTTAGGTTTTCAACTTGCCAGATACACGGTCAGATGAACAGAAGACAAATGATCTAATTAAGCAACTTATTGAGGAGCAGATACTGGCAGTTAAACACATTAGTCCTGAAGAACTAATTGCAAAGCGATTAGCTCGTCTAAGAGGTGATGATGCTACTCCTACTGCTGGTGCAAGCCCAGATAAGGTGGTGATTATTTCATTAACATAATTTTTTGTGCCAATTTTTTGAATATTAATGAGAGTAATAAGAGTTAATTTGTGAAGTCCAATGAAGTGGATGTAGAAGCAGTAGCTGGTAAACCATCAGAAAATACAGAAGGTTCTGAGCATACTGATGACTTTAAGACCCTAATGAAAATGGCCAAGTCTGAATGGGATGCTGTTGAAAAGGAGTTGAAACCTGGGTAAGAAGTACACTTATTAAGGAAAAAAGGCAATTGCATTGTGAATCTGAAAAAAAAAAAAACTTTTGTGAAACGAGTCTTGCATAATGATGCACACATATTTGCACACACTCCATGATGTGCAAATAGCAGGGAATTGGGATTGTTTATAAATAGATAATGAAACTATACAAGGTGATCCAAAATGGGCAGGGCTTTTGTCACTTTGTTGCCCCAATGTAAAGTAAACTTGCAAACTCGCAGCATCTGAAGTGCAGGAAAGTTAATAGGTTTAATTTTTTGTTAATTTTGTTTAATTTAACATGAATTTTTTATTTGTCAGAAAATTATCTAGTGTGAAGTGTTCTATCACAAACAATAGCAATGCATGAAAGTAAAGCAACTAATATTGTTGGGCTCATCACAAATACTAACATCACCAGAGTTTGTTTATCCAAGAACTGCTGGTCGTATGTTTTACTGTTCACTAAATGGAGATTTGTTCCTCTTCTTTTTTTCTGTGATTTCATTAGAATAACAAATTTATAGATGGACTTGTAAATAAATGATTTTTACATTAATTTTTATTTGCAGATGAATGCACATCATAATTGCCAATGTTTATATAGTTTTATTGTACAAAAAATTCTCTATAATTGAAGTGTGTCTAACAGAAGTGTAATTCAGTTTTGTCTTGCAAAATGGTATTTAAAAATGGAGCGCATCTTAGCTATTGGTAGTGTTCTTTAGATATTTTTAAAACTAAATTACATTACTTTCTGTAAAGCACCCAGCACAAATCTTATGATAATGAGGTTTTGGTCAAATTGTCTGAAAATTTAGTATGTTGTTCCTTAGATCATACTGATCAGAAGTTATGACCGTTAAGTGAAAAAAGTTGTTATTTTTGATCTAATGTAGATTTTGAAATGGAGATCATGTCGATTTTGCCTCTCATGTTCATCAAACTTGTTTGACATTTTAGTTCTTTACTTCAACGTTTATGATTTTTCTAAACTGACTAGAGCTAGTCTGCGTGCTGCATCTAAAACGTTTTCTACAAGAGCAGTAGTTGGACATGATCTCTGTTTTAAAATGTACATTAGATCAAAAAGAACAACTTTTTTTGCTTAACGACCATAACAACTTTTGATCAGTATGATCTAAGGAATAACACGCTTAATTTTCAGACAATTTGACCGAAACTTCCTTTTCAATAAGATTTGTTCGGGGTTCTTTGAGGTAATAGGGTGAAGTGATGACTTTTACCCCCCAGTTAACAGCATTTGCATCAAATCAGTTATCATTAACATAAATTTTAATGGATTTGTTTGCTATTTTTATTTGATTCCTTAATATCTGATTTTACAACAATAGCAATTTTTTACTGCAACCATTGTAGTGATAAGTTTCGATAGATCTATTAGCTTATGATCATCCAGCTTACACCTGCCCAGCAATATTGTTTCGACTCCCAAGTCTTCAGTACTTTGCAAGTGTTAATACTGCACAAATGTTTATCTACAACACTTGAGCACTCTTCAAAATTTATTGTTCCAAATAGTATCTGTATACTGTTATGAAATTGTTGCATTTTATCTGACATATTTCTTATTCATTTATGTTCAACACGAATGGGCACACAACCACATTCTGAAATTAAATTAATGTAATGCTTTAAATTGAACAGAATCTTCACCTGTTTTTGATGCCATGGCACTGTTAATAAATCTAGTTTGGAAGGAAATAACTACACATCTTATGTGACTACTGTTTATAAATGAGATGTTTTCATACATCTGACACTAAAGCAGAATAATTGTTTAGGTCAAAAGCAGCCAGTCGATTAATTCTCCAATATTTCACCAGGATTTGTGTCTGTTATACAAGAGAATCAAAAAATAATTTGAAGCGGAAGAAACTTATGAATATTTCTTCTGTAGATATTATTGTATATTAGTGGACACTGCAAAATTGCCAGCGTTGAAATACATTAAATGGCAGCTACTGGATGGGGTCATTACTGAAGGAGCTACAATGATGCCTCTGGAGGTTTAAGTTAAATTTTATTATTTTTTAAGAAATATATATTTGAGATATTTGAATTTTCAATTTTAACTGGAAATAAAAATAATGGAATCTTCAAGTTCTGTTTAAAGAAACTAAATAGATAGAAGCTATTAAATAGTTCTAGGAGTCGAAATGACACTGCTGGGCATTATAAAGTTAAATATGTGTTGCCTTTTTAATTGACACTTCTCCTTATTGCTCTGATATTTCTCATTAATATTGAATTTGACTTGCATATTCTAGAACTAGAAAGCTGTTATCATGTAGTTTGTGGCTCAAAATTTAGTGTCATATGTTTCATTAGCTGATGTATCCAGCATAGTTTGGGTATTTATTTATCACTATAATCTGATGGAGATATTTTATATAAAATTTGAAGTGGAAGTAATTGTATTTACAGTAGAGATGGTCAAAACTGCATTCTGTCTCTCTCGTATCTCATCTGAACGGTGATAATCATTCTCTCTGGCCGAAGAAGGGAGAAGAGTCGTGGAGGGGGAAGCGCCCAGCCAAGGCCAAGGAAGTCCACTGACAAAAGAGAATCTCTTTCTCTGCGGGAGGCAACGTTAGCTGCCGATTACGAGATTCTTGTATCTCGTAGAAACAGTATTCTTGTAGACAGTCACAAGCCGGCCGAGGATCGGAAGAGACTCGTGATTAAAACTGCTTAGTGTAGAGCTAGGATTTCTTCATAATTAATTGATTTAAATTAAATACAATAAGTGCTCTCTTGCGTAATAATGAAACGTTTCCTTATACTTTAAACAAATGTATACTTATTGAAGTATTACATATCGTCATACACAAGAAAAGTAAAAAATAAGGAGTTGGCTCACAGCAACAACTGTATTAAAGTCTATTTTTATTATTATAAATGATTTGGGTTTGTGTGTTTATGCTTTGCAAACTTTGAATGTAAATGAAAACCTCATATAAATTAAACTTCGGAAAAATTGAAATATGAAATAATAATTATTGATTCCATTGAAGAGAACCTTTTCTTAGTGTTCTTCATCGAGCTATCTCCCATCTAACCTGAGAGATGACCTAAGTCTATCATCGTATTTCGCACGTGGAGAGGCTGTCAAGGTATGCGCTGCTCTGCAGGCGTAGGACCGTTTTTTCCCGTTCTCTCCTACGGCGAACTATGGGAGCTTTGACACCTTGGGATGATCTCGAATGCTCAGGCTTTCAGGCCTAGTTTTGTTAATGGTTAAAAAAGATGTCCTTTTACTTCATTTCACAATTAAATCTTAAGTATTCATTAATAAATAGGGCTAAATTAAAATGTTATTTTCCTAATTTATATTAAGGGTTTAATATATTTTGACATTATTAACTTCAAACATTGAGAAAATTTGTAATGAAAGTAAATTATATTATTATTATTATTATTATTATTATTATTATTATTACTACTATAATTATTATTGTTTTTACTTTGTCATCTTATTGGTACATTTGAATGAATTGCACAGATATACAAAATCAGAGCACAATACATCTTTTTTTTAAAAAGAATTTATAATACATTGTTTCCCATGAATTTCCATACTATCCTTGTTGTTGAAATAACAACTGCCTTCTTCATGGGTTTGTACAGGTCTTCATTCAAACCCAGTTGCTTAAGGCCCCCAATCAGACTCCTTGGGATGACTCCGGTGCTTGAAACAATTATGGGGATAATGTTGACTCTTTTCATATTCCACTGTTTCTCAACGGGTTCAACAAGATTTGCATATTTACTGATTTTTTCAGTGTATTTGCTTTGAATGTTGCCAGTATTTGGGACAGAAACATCAATAAGCATGACATGTTTCTCACACTTGTTAATCACAACCAAATCCGGTCTGTTGTGAATCACTGTCTGGTCTGTTAAGATAGTTCTATCCCAATGCAAGTGCCACTCTTCATTCTCCAGAATACAGGATGGTACTTAAAGAACAGTACTCTATCTTCAGTCAGAAGACATTTCTGAGCCAATGCTTGATGTAAAATTTTGGCCACCGAATCATGTAGCTGTTTATATTCGGTGCCTACCAAACGTGTACAACCCAAGGTAACATGTTGAATTGATTCCATTGTTGGACAACCGTAACGACATAACTCATTCTGCACATTGCTATCTCTAACAATTCGCTTCAAATAGTTACGTGTTGGAATAACTTGATCCTGAATAGTCAACATAAACCCTTCAGTTTCTGGAAAGATCTGTCCTGATATAAGCCAGTAGTTCGATGCTTTCAAATCGACATGTTCTTGGCTCAGCTCATGTGGATGTCTTCCATGAAGAGCTTTGGCCATCCATAAATCTCTTTTGGCCATCATTGCATGAGAAGTCCGCAACATCCCGTCTCGACAGCTCTATCGGAGTATACACATCTGCTTCACAAATTGCTTTATGCAGTTTTGATGTATTTGCCGCAGAGTGGAAATACATTCTCATGCTCTTCACTTGCCGACAAAGTTGGTTTCCAATGTCTGTGAGTCCTCTTCCACCCATATTTCTTGGAAGTGTTATACGTTCGACTGCAGATTTTGGATGGTGCATGTGTGCTGTCGTCATTAAAACTCTCATTTTCCGTTGTAAGTTCTCAATGTCAGTTTTGCTCCACTTAATAATGCCAAATGAGTAGTTTAAGACTGGGACAGCATAGGTGTTAATAGCTTTTATGATATTTCTTCCATTCAACTTTGTTTTCAGGAGCTTTTGGGTTTTTCGGAAGAATTCCTCTGCAAGTTCATCTTTCATTTTACATTGGTCAATGTGCCTTGCCTGTCTCACTCCCAGGTATCTGTACGTTTCCTCAGCAGACATTGCTTGTACCAATTGTTTATTTTCAAGTTCAAAGGCTCCCTCTTGGAGCTTTCCTTTTACAATATTCTATGTTCGACATTTTTCCAGGCCAAACTCCATTTTAATACTTTTTGAAAATGATTCCACAATACTCAATAGTTGTTCACGTTGTTGTTGTTGTTATTGTTATTAATAATAATAATAAATAATAATAACAATAATAATAATAATTAATAATAATAATAATAATAATAATAATAATAGCAGCCATTAACATTGCATGTGGGCAAGTGTTCCCTACTTGGCAGGTAGCTTACGTAAATTGTAAAAAGCATTTGGAGGAGCCCACTTCGAGAAGAGTGTTTCTTGATTAATATTAAGAAATTTATACTAACATTATTAATTAATAAAAAAGTTTATTAATATTACAATTTTTACTTTTTAATTAAAATTAACATTTAATTTAAATAAATTTATAAATTAGCAAACAAAATAATAAATTAATTTACACAAATTGAATGCAAACATTTAAAATTTAATTAGTAGGAAACGGATTTCCATGTAATTACATGTTTTTACACGAAGAAGATACCAGCATTCAGTTATATTTGTTAGAGTTTACAACACATTCTGAATGAATTAGAACTATTTTTATTTTACATATTTTTACATATTTTGGTATAATTACATATTTTACCAATTACGACATATTTGGCTACATTTTAATATATTTATACGTCGAAACAGAACATTTCAGATGGTCATTTGCAATATATGTTGCTGAATCACCTTTCTTATAAATCAAATGTAATGCTACTACAGTTCTATGACTACCATATCTTCGCCATGAATTGTAAAACTTATATCCTCCTCCCCGCTTACTTCTTACTCGGAGTAAAGGATGGTGGAATTTTGTGAACAATAGTAATTTCAACGACCTACTTGCTTATGTTTCAAACAGCACATTTGTTATTTGATCGAAAACTAGCAACTTTTTTACAGTAAATTTTCTTACCACGTTGTTCGGTTTGGAGGGATGAACCCCCTCCTCCTGGGATCCATCATTCGCTACATGGTTTTACTATTCACTTGTACACTGGCTCCTTGTAAACGTAATAATATACTATAAAAGTATTTTATATTTCGAATAAAATTCTTAGATGTGACATTTAGAGAACAATTACTTCAGTAGGGGTAGAACCTACTTTCAGCCACTCCGAATCCTTATTAAGGACTGATCGGTGACGTTTTATGGTCAGAGAATGCTTGTAGAGAACAATTTTAATCACAATAATGAATTTGTATTTTACATATTTTCTATTTTTTCTTAAATGTTTTGGAAAAAATAAACACACATATATGTACATATTTTGCATTTTTTATTACAATAAAATCCGTTCCCTATTAATTAGTATTAATATTTTTAATATTATTATAGTACCATTACTATTTTTTCTTAATGAAATTTTTTAAATAACACATGGGTTAAACATGTTTCAATCATTACTTTTGAATTAAACATTACGCTTCCGTTTCCTCGCGTAAGAATTGTTAATATGTCTATTAGTGTTCAATGTCAAATGTTAATACAATTGTAGTTATAATTTTGGTGCAGAATAAGGAAACTGGGCTATTATTTTCGCGAATGTTAGTGATACGATCAAATTTAAGCAAAGAATCGTATTTTGTGATAAACACAGTCATGTAAGATGGAAGTTTGGGATACGTCGGAAGACTCATTTATGGGTGAGAAAACGCGTTTCTCCATTCTTTACCGCTCTATACCGAGAAATTTGATAAATCTTCAACACTTGACGTGAGGTCCAATGTCAGCGAACGAGTGTTGATATCTGCCAAAGACCGTTGGCTGGTCCGTCCGTCTGACGGCCCCAGCTACGAGATTATCAAGTCGTCTCGCTCCCGAGAAGGCGTTCTCGTGGCCCCCATTCTCGCTCAGCCTTTCTCGCTTACGAGAACGAGAGAGAATATTCGGCAAATGACCGCCTTTAATTTACAGCAACATCCTGTTATGTTGTGCCTAGGTACATTGCATGTTTATTACTTTCTTTATATTTATACATAGTCCCTCCAATTTCCATTTTAGCTGTTCAGATGGTGTATCTTGAAAAAAAATCCTACCTTTAGGTTACATGCGTAGTAGGAGGAACGTACATTCCCAATTTCAGCTTTTAGCTTCAGGTTAGTTCTGTGTTGATAAATCAACTGTCAGTCTCTTACTTTGATATACGTGAAAGTTCACGTGGAGGTGAACTTTCTTGTGGATACTTTGTAAATATTCTGTGATATGTTCAAATTGTCAGTCAGTATTAGATAAAAAGGGAAGTGTATGTTGAATGTTATAGGTAGAAGAAATGTAAAACAGAAATGAATTTCAAAGAAATAATATTCAAAATTGCTTGACATGTTTTTTTGTGTTATTTTGTCAGAATGAAAAAATCAAAGACTGGAGAAAATGTAGATGATGAATTAGAAGAATCTGAAGAAAACAGTGCAGTTGACAGAGTTGTAAGAAGGGTAAGTTTCTAAAGAATGTAAATGAGGATATTACAGACTGACGAAATACAGTGTAGGTCAGTGTAGATGTTTTGAATGTAAAATTAAGATATTCTGCCTCCAACTTCGAACACTTAATTTCTAAATTAATAAATCTCCATTGTAATTATGAATTCTATTTTTGCTGGATATAAATTCTGAACTAAACCTATTTACATAAGAACTTTTACCCTGCAACTACAAAATTCTTGAATATTTATAGACATTATTTGCAATGATTGTGTACTGTCTCAGTTGAATCAGTGGGTTTTGAAGAAATAAACAAAATTGAGATGTAAGACAATATAGACTAGAAAACTTACATGCACTTTGTAAATATTTAAAAACATCATACACATCAGGCCTGGACAAGTATAGCACGATTTTTTGCGTCTTTTCAGTCCTGTCGCAAGATGTTGCTTGATCATGACTTTATCAAGCAGTGTTGCAGATCAAGCGACTAGCAGCAGGACTGAGAAAGACACGAAAAGCCGTTTAGTATTCAATCTTGGAGGTACTACCCTCAGATGCCTTGTTAGAAAAACCCAAGTATAGATCTCAAAATTCACTTTTATTAACCTTCCAGTTGGTGTACCTTTGATACTCACAAAAGCATGGGAGCACTGCATGTGGCATGGAGAAAACAAAACTATTATTCAATTGAATAAGAAAGAATAAAAACTCACAACTATTCATCATTACACTTTTAATATTAATACATTTTACAAATCACAGAAATATGGCAAGGTTATATAATAATAAATAACACATTGTTTCAGAAAACCTTATAAAACCAAATAAAACAAAGAAAATAAAAATAAAGTTAACTAGAAAATTGTTATTAAATAGATTCATTAAATGAAGCAGTCTACTGTGCTTCAATTTTAGAAAAGCAGCAATTTTGTTTTCATCAAGCCGTTTCCAGAAACTCAAGAAAATGCCTGATTTCTTCTTCTGTTACTCAAGTTTCAGCCCTTCGGCAAAAAGAAATAAAAATAAGACTGCAAGTAATAGGAAAACGTCAACAAAAAACAACTTTGGACAGCTTCACCGTTGCTTTGCACTAGAAAACATATGTAAACGAACAATCTGAATAAGTAAAATGTTCTTTGGAAAACTAAAAATATTTATATGAGTGGGCGCAGTAGAGCAAGGAATGCTTGCAGTGAGAAGTTATCTTCAAATCTTTACGACTGATAAGAGAGAAAGCAAAGGAACGGAGATTTCTGCGGTTTATTTTGAATGTTGCCAAGTGAGAATATTGAAGTCTCTGACATGTCAAATAGCTGTACTCCCTTTGAGAACAACAAAAGCACAAAGGCAGCACAGGGTGCTGCCATATGCCCGCTGGAAGGTTAATGGTACACTTCGTTATCAGATTTTGGTGCATGATATGCAGACACAGACATTACATTAATTAGAAAACTTCAGGATTCATTTTGTTGTAATGCTTATGCATACTTGGGTAAATAAATAACATTTGTGTTTCGACAGGGTTAAATTGTTTTGAAAAAAAACAGACCCCCCCCTTCCTCCTACTAACTTGGTTTTTTCTACTGAGGGATTCCAAGGGTAGTATCTCCAATATGGAATATGGCGCAGCTTTTCATGTCTTTCTCGGTCGTGCTGCTAGTCACTTGAGCTGCTTGATATTGAAGCATTGCAGCCTGCATCAATATTGGTAAATGACTTAACCTATTAAGTTGCACAAGGTTTGAACTGAACTTTTTCTCTTATTCTTTTAGGACTTGAAGTGGCACTATCTCATTGGCTACTGTACCGTCAATCTCTCTTGTTGTTGGTGTTTTTCCAGCTAGAATTAAAATTTCTGCCACATACTGAGTAAAATATATACAGACTACAATATTGAGAGAGGCTAATTGTGGTGTGACATAGTGCTTTAAGTCATGGTGTCATGTAGAATGGACACAAAAAAACAATCTTTGTTTCTATGAAATGTGGTATTTAAAAAATTAAATTTTGAATATTAGCAATTTTCGAAAAATCAGGGTTTTCAGCAAACATGAGTCCTGCACAATTCTCATAAACATCCTTCACACTATCCAACAACAAAATTGAATCAAAAACAGTGGTGCCATTTCTTTGAAAATGTCTCAGGGGCTGCGACATCAGCCTTGGGGTATATCAATTTTGATGAAAATTGGTTGAACGGTTTAGCTGCTAGCAATGTTCGCAGACGGACTGACATTTTGACATCCTTTGATTTTTCGGTATCGAGGACTGACAAAATACTGATTCTGGCTACACCTTGTGATAGAGGATTTTTTCTAAATTTAGTAATTGGATTTATCAACTTTTTTGTTACAAGGGCCTTGTAATGAAAGTTTTTTGAGAAAAATTCTCAGTTTTCTCGTGCAGCATTTCATAACTTTCTTTCTACTCCGTTGCAAGAAAGGTTAAAAGGAAAATCTGCTGAAACAACCTCAGAAGTGCAATTAAGTGCTTTGTATTTTTAAGTAATGAAATCATAATAAAAGGGCATTTTGTCAAACGTCCAGGCTCTTCTCATAAAGTAATGTTTTCCGGTTTGCTAAGACATAGCATCATCATGGCAGATGTCAGCATGATTTTGCTATTGCTCCCCAGCAGTTTTGAAAATCACAAGAAATTCAAAGTAGTATTTTCATACACCATCCTGCCTTGATAGCTCATTTCATGGAAAATAGTTAACTTCCAAACAAAAGGTGGTGGCATATAACTGAATTCTTCAATCTAATAAAAATTAATCAAACAAAAATTCTTTAGTTAATTTACTTTAGTATGCATGCTTTCAATTGAAGGCACAGAGATTGTTGAAAATGGGGGCACTCAGAAAGTTGTAACACCGTAGGTTATTGATTTTAATGGTAAAATTAAATTGTGATGATGAAAAAGCATTTTGTTTTAAGGAAATGTATTATGCTCACTTCGTTACATATTCAGAATTATCTGATTATCATTTTTTGTGTGATTATGTAGGCAATGGAGGCGGCAGCACTGGGTATTGATGACAACGAAAAAGAACTGGAAAGCATAGCAGCTGAGGTAGAGTGGAAAATAGTATTAAATTATAATAATTCATTACTTCACTTACCAAAAATGTAATAAAGGTCATTAAAATTAAGAAATATTTCATAACGTAATTTTAAAGGAATTCATCCATTTTGTTTCATTCATAAGTGCCAATGTTGCAAGTATTTGGAGGTCTTTCTTTTTCACTATGTGCTATTTGAATATTATTATTCTGTTTTAGGACACAGAAGAGCTGCCATGGTGTACTATCTGCAATGAAGATGCCGTCATAAGATGTGTGACTTGTGATGGTGATCTATTTTGCAACAAATGTTTTGCAGAGTTCCATGATGATGAGGATATGAAAAGACATCGAACTGTAACTTTCAAATCACAAAGAGAGGACTAGGTCCTGGAGTTCAAACATATAATATATATAAAATTTATGTTAAAAATATGTAGTTTTTAAAGTTTACAGATAATATTTGTATTTTATGAATTGTTCTATTAATTTTAGATGTTGATCTTTAATATAAGAAATCTGTTTAAATTTTTTTTTAAATTATCTATGTTGATAATAAATATGTGCTTTTTAGTGTTTCATTGAAACTGCTTTGTTTCAAGCATTCAATCTGTGATAACTTATGAGTTAGTGAAAAGGAAAATTATGCTACTTTAAGCACTGCTAGATAAATTTGTACATTCCACATGAAGGAAAAATAAAACATTACGTCCCCCAGCAATTCAAGAATTTATTTTTCTCTCCATTTCTATACAGTGGAATCTTGTTACCACATTGTGTATTATCACGTTTTCCCTCATAGTATGTTCATGTTTTCAAGTCCTAGCCCCAATTCCATCAAATTAGTTTATATAGGATAGTTGCTTTGCCAAAGATACATGTGTTTTCCGGTGCACCATGAATGTGTGTTGTATTCATGGTACTTTTGGGCACCTTTCACTTTCCAGAGCCTGAGGAACGGGTTTCACTGTACCCTCCGTGCTTCTTCTTCTTCTTCTTCTCTCTCTCTCTCTCTTTTTGTTGTTAGGCCTGTGTCTCATAAGTGTTGCATTGACATAGTGTCAAAAGTATTCATACACCCAGTCCTGTTTCAAGAAAGTGCCAGTAATTTGGTTGATAAACAAGAAAAATAAATTGTAGGAACTCTTGTTTTCTTCCAAAATCACTTCTATTGTATGCATAAAAAAACTGACAGCAAAAATGTATTTCACTTCCAAAAGCAAAAATAAAGCACTTTTCCCTTGCAGCAAAAGTATTTGTTCACTGCACATATTTGAATAATAATAACAATAACAACAACTTGATAAAATAAAGCCCTAATGTATTGTAAGGTTTCCTTTGGCATCAATTACAGCCCAAAGTCTTCTAGGAATGGACCTGACCAAATTCGCCATAAAGGAAATTGAAATCTCCCATTCATATTTTTTAGAACTGTCTTAAGTTCACTTACACTCATGAAGTCCCCTTCTCTCACTTTTTGATCCAGATAACTCCACAAATGTTCTATTGGTGATTGTGGTGGCGTATTACAAGAGCTAAAGCCTCGAATTTAGGGCCGTGTGTTTGGGACGATTGTCCTGCTGGAAAATATAATTCCGTCCCAGGCCCAATTTATGAATAGTTGGTTGCAACTTGTTTTTAAAAATGTTTATATAAACAAACTGCAAGTAATCTGCAAGTTACCTTCACCAGAAGCCATGGAGCCCCACAAGATCACTGATTCTCCTCCATGTTTTACTGAAGACACCAAGTTGCTTGGATTGAGTTCCCAGTTCTTTCACCAAACGCGTTGCTTTCCATCACACCCGAAAATATTAAATTTACCTTCATCGGTGAATACCATCCTTTTTCAGAAATCCTGGTCTCGATTCAGACGCAAAAAAGCGAAATTTAACAGTTTCTTTCTATTTGCTTCTCTCGCCCAGAACTACTTACGCGCATGTCGACCATGATAATCTTCCCTCTTCAAGGTGCGACGTACCGTAGCAGATATAGACACGCTTCTTCTTCCAAAGACAGCAGCTATCTTTGGTGCACTTGTAGGGTTTTTTTACTTTCTCGTATATATACGTAGTATAGAGAAAGGTATGGAATGCTGCGGAAAATCGATTTCGAGCTTTCAACGCAAATACACGTTTGGGGGTCCTCTGATACCGAAAAAGTGTGTGTGTGTTTTCTTTTTTTTTCCTCTTCCAAAACGTTCGTCCGTCTGTCTGTGAACACTACTAGCGCCTAAACCACACGTACGATTTTTTCCAAATTGAAAAAACCCCGGTCCATGTGGCTGTAGTTGAAGCTTAGAGATTTTTAAAAACATTCTTTAAAATTTGGGTGTACTTTACACGAAACCCTAGGAACATTTTCAAAAATTGCTCAAAATATTTTCCTTAAATTTCTTGTAATACTAGAGTAAAATACACTTGTAAACATGGCATAGGTCCGATTTTCACGGTTAACTCTGATTTTCGAAAAAAGCCAAAAGTTGAAGTTTTTGTAGAGTCTTCCTACAACTACAAAATTGAAGACAGAGATTTTTCCTTCAAATAAAATTTGTTGTCCATACATAGTTCTTTCCTAATTTGTTTTGGAAATTTGAGTTGTTTCGTGCAATAGTGCGTGCAATATTTGCAATTTATTAAACTACTTATTAAACTGCAATTAAACTAGAGGTGCAATAGGATGGCACAGACTTTCGCGTAGAAACGTTTTCTAACTTCCTTCATGTGGACTGGACTTGCCCCTCATTCTTGCTTGCTGCCATCTATCGCCACACAAAGTAATTATTTTTTTTAAATTTTCTCTACGTTTGGGTTTCGAAATAGTAGAAACGAAATATTATTTTAAGAATATTAAAGAAGGATAAATCCTCGTCCTAAATAGCAATTTTCATTAAAAAAATTTGTAGCCGTTTTTAAGAAAATGGCCTTACTGTAAATTACTGTCAATGTGAAATTCGAAGCTCTTTTTTACATGCATTCAGTTTTCGAAAAACTTATTTTGACGTCATTTGAAGCACACACACTCACAAATGTAATAAAGCATACAAATTGTTGGAAATGTCCGTATTAACGGCGTGAGAGGTATTTAAAAAATACATTTGTGTAATTTTTCAAAAACAAAACAATACACCAAAATGGACTTAACGTAATAATAAATAGTGCAATTAGCACTATATATTGGAAAATTTTGAAGAAAATATTTGGAACCATTTTTGAGAAAAAGACGTTTGAGCGTTTCTGAAAACGCGGAATTTTGAGTTAATTTTTACTGAAAACTGTTGTTTTTGAGAAAAATTATTTCACATTATTTAAAGAACATGTGCTCATACATACAATAATGTGAAGAAATCGCCTTTAATGTAAATATTTCAGACGTGAGAGATAAGTAAAAAAGGTACATTTTTGTAATTTTTTAAAAAACAAAAGAAAAGAATATGGCATTTATGTCATGGTATAGGGTTCGTTTGGCACTAACGTTACCAAAAATGTAAATTTGGAGCCGTTTTTGAGAAAATCTTGTTTTTGTAATTTTTTAAAAATTGCAAATATTACATGCACTATTTCATGAAAACACTAAAATTTCAAATATATATATATATATATATATATATATATATATATATATATATATATATATATATATATATATATATATATTGTGACGCCGAGCCCAGTTGTGGGCTGTCGCCACTGTTGTTGTTATGGGAGGCCGCGCGCCTGCGAGGGCGCAGTTCGTGGTTTTCTCCTCCCCCTCATGCGGCAGTATCGGCCGTAACGGACAGGTAGTGAAAGGGGGGAAAGTGGGGAGTAAGGAAGGAGGGGAGTGAAGTAGGGTTGGGGTCGACCAGGTGTGTCGCGAAAGAGTTGAATGTGAACGGTAGGAGTGGAGTGAAGGCAGCGAGAGATGAGATACTGCAGTTTCTCTGTGTAGTGAAATATTTTATTGGAGTTTGTCCAATATCACAGATTGTGATACAAATAGCGGAGTGGAAGGATAGTTACACTGCTATTTCTAATGTTATAATGTTTCGGCAAAAGTGTATCCATGAATTTCTTCTGATTGTAATTTGTGTGATGTGATTTCATGACATGTAGTATCAGCATTTGCCGTCCAATATCACAGATTGTGATATAAATAGCGGAGTGGATGGACAGTTACACAGCATATTTCTAATGTTATAATGTTTCATCAAAATGTGTATCCATGAATTTCTTCTGATTGTATTTGTATGATGTGATTTCATGGCATGTAGTGTGAGCACAGGATTGCTTTGTGACCCTGCAGGGTAAGGAAGGCATAATGTTGCAATGATTACTTGTATGGCAATGAACTAGTATTGTCGTTTAAGAGTTTGGGGAATGATACTCCAAAGTGTTTTGAGTATTTAACAAAAGCAATGAAAAGCTTTGTCAATTTTGAATCTTCTTTTTCCTAAAAATGTTTGTAAAAATTGTGAAGAATGTTTATTTCATTGCTTACATTTCTGTTGTTGTGTGTTGATCACATTTGGATGTAAATTTTTATTGGAAATAAGGGAATTGTGTTAAATAATGTACAATTCTGAAGTGTTTGGTGTAGATGCACTTAATTGTTGTACAGATCATATGGAAGGATAATGTTCATTCCAAATGACTAAGTTATTTGTTCAAATTAAATAATTTGATTTTGTTTTTTTTTAAAAAAAGCTGGTTGTTTATAATCCTCAGAATTGTTCTAGGAATATTACTTCTGTGTTGTTGGTTTCCATTTCGGGAAGCGTGGGAGCAGCCAGGGCAAGAACTCCGCCCCCCCGGTCCCCGACTTCCGTTACAGGAGGTATCAAATATCTTGCAAACCTTGAAGTACGGCCCTCCGCACGGCGGACGCCACGTCGCCGCGCGAGCATCCCGTTACGTCACA
>BLKR01015187.1:0-97289 GCA_011170035.1 Teleogryllus occipitalis | reverse complement strand
CCATTTGGACTGTATAAATGAGTATAAACAACCTGTAACAACTATTGTAACACAGCTTCCGGGTCAATGACCCCCATCTCGATCAGGTTTTTCGTCCGGTTTCCCTGATCCATTGAGCAAATGCTGAGATGGCCCCTTGTTTTGCTTCTGGACATAAATGTAACTTCATTTCTGTGCACGTCTTCTAGAATTCAGTGGGAAATACAATTATTCAAATTATCGTTTCCACGTTATCGCGGCAGGAAGTAATAAGAGCCAAAATTTATTGCTTATTTATCCTTGAAAATAGATTTTATTACATGGGAGTTTTTTTTTGTTTTTTTCTCCCTTTCAAAATTCAAAATTTATTGCTTATTTATCCTTGAAAATCGATTTTATTACATGGGAGTTTTTTTGTTTTGTTTTTTCTCCCTTTCAAAATTCAAAATTTATTGCTTATTTATCCTTGAAAATCGATATTACATGGGAGTTTGTTTTTTTTTGTTTTTTTTTCCTTTCAAAATTCAAAACCTAAGTAGTATATGATTTAGTGTAGGGATCACAGAATTTTGAAAATGTGCACACAATTCACTTTTCCCCATAGCCCGTCATACGCAGTTTTTAACTGTTTTTTGACGTAAATAAATAAATAAATAAGCAGTTATTACAAATGTTTACTACTTTTAGAGTCTGTTGCGAAGCTACACTCTTTTAATGCACTCTTGCGAGTGCGATCCACATATTACAGATGAAAGGTCTAGAGAGTATTACAAGAATGGCCTAAGGTCCGTTGTGACTCCAGAGAGTACGGCAAAAGCTCAGCGTAACTGCTTTGCCGAGACCGCAGAGATAAAGTTTCCGATATAACCCATCCAGTTTCCGAGCGCTGCAGCAGCGAGATGAACAGGAGTTCCTTGATACCGTGGGGATGTGCGGCACATCAAAATTTTTCCTCCTCATGGTGTTATAATATTGTAAACAATACTGAACGTGCAAATTGTGACAATTCTTCACCATACTGGAATGTACACATATTGCCATCATGTGTCCTCGTGTACAGATAAGGATGCCAAGACACTAAAGTCATTGCGTAGAATACTACCCACAGGGTTTTATATGGAATGTTTAGTTCCACGTTCAATCCACCTATGCAGTAACAACACGGTAGGTTCCACTTACCTCGATATACCTTATACATTTAAGAAATTTTCGGAGCAATGTCACGATTTTCCACAAAATGATTCAACTAAACACATTCAAACTAGTTGTACTACAGAATGGCATATACTTTCTTGTACTAGTTAGTTTTCTAATATCTTTGGCCCAGTCTCGCGTTTCAGTCTTCCCCACTCACTTGACAGTTGTCATCTATCGCCGCCCAAAGTAATTTTCTCAAGTTTTGGTTTCCTATTAATAGAACCGAATTATTACTTTAAGAATATTAAAGAAGATTAAAACCTCGTACTAAATGGCAAGTTTCATCGAGAAATTTGTAGCCGTTTTCAGGAAAATGGCGTTTAAGCGTTACTGCAAATGCAAAATTTGAAATTCTATTTCACAGTAAATTTTTGAGTTATCAAAAAATTATCGGAAGTCATTTGAAGCACTATCACTCACAAATACAATTATGTATACAAATCGCTGGAAATGTGCATATTATCGGCGTGAGAGATGTTTAAAAAAATATATTTTTGTAACTTTTGAAAAAAACAACAACAAAGAACATCCCAAAATATATTTCATATCATATTAAACAGTTAAATTAGCGCTATTCATACGAAAATTTTGTGGAAAAAATTTGGAGTCATTTTTGAGAAAATGGCGTTTGAGCCTTTCTGAAAGTGCAGATTTTTGAGTTTATTTTCACATAAAACTTTTGAGTTTTCGAGAAACATTATAAGACATCATTTGAAGCACATATACTCATAAATATAGTAATGCGAATAAATCGCCGCGAATGTAAATATCAATGGCGTGAGAGACATGTCATAACAAATTACATTTTCGCAATTGTTGAAAAAAAAAAAAAAAAAAAAAAAAAAAGAATAGAGCAATGTGGAGTGTATGTCATCTTATAGAGTACATTTAGCAGTATTCATACCAAAATTTCGAAGAAAAGATTTGGTTTTTGTTATTTGTTTAAAATTGCACACATTGCACGCAATATTGCTCGAAAACTAGTAAAATTTTCAAAAAATTGTACATGACCTCAATGAAAGAAAAAAATTTAAAAAAATACTTGAAGGAAAAATCTCTATCTTCAATATCGTAGTTGTAGGAAGACACCGAAAAAAGTTGCAATTTTCGAAAATTCAGAGTTAATTGAGAAAAACGAACTTTTGTCATCTTTATAAGTGCATTTTACTAAATTCTTAAAAAAAAAAAAACAAAGAAAAAATTTGGAGCGATTTCTGAGAAAATTTTGAAAACGTCCTATGGGCTTCAAGTACCCCCAAATTTTAAAGAAAGTTTTTCAAAACCGTGACGCCTCAAGTGGAGCCAGATCGACCAGGGAATATCCATTTTGGAAAAAATCCTGTATGGTTTAGACGCTAGTGGTGTTCGCAGACAGATGTTTCGAAAAAAAAACACTTTTTCGGTATCAGGGGACCTCAAAACGTGTATTTCCGTTGAAAACACGAAATAGATTTTCCGCAGCATTAAATAACTTTATACTAGGTATATTACTCCGTATATACGTATGTATACAAGAAAGTAACTAGTGGTGCTACAGATTGATTGTTAGTGATTCCGGGCGCGTCAACTACTATGGCCATTAGTCCCGTAAGTGTCGTGCGTGTTTTTCCTCGGGAGGTGGCAGAGGTCGTCCCCCGCTGGATGGTCAGATCCAGCGCCGACCTACCGTCGGCTAGCGGGGTTTTTCATAACCAAGTATCTCCCACCGCCCCTGGCGGGACAAATTCTGTCCCCCGTCGGTCTACCGGCATGTGTGGTAGTGTAGTGCGTGTTAGTGTAGGTGTGTGTGTGTGTGTGTGTGTGTGTGTGTGTGTGTGTGTGTGTGTGTGTGTGTGTGTGTGTGTGTAAGGGGTGATGGTAGGACAACGAAGAGGTAGGAAAGATTGCGCGCGGTCCGTGGCCCGTTTGTTAGGGTACAGCTCCGGCATTCTCTTGGTGTTGATCGGAGAAACCATTACAACTACCGATTAGAGCAGCCGGCCGCTAGAATTCTCCTCCAGACAGCGACTGAAATCTACCTAGCTGAAAAGATAGTGTCGAAAATCCTGTCACCGCACATAATGGTTTGGCGTATAAAAAGCTGGCCAAAATTATTTCTTTCTCTAGAATTTATTTAAAATTAGTTAATATGTATTTTTATGCCAGGTTACATATTTTGGTGAAAGGTACTACTTAAAAAAAGCTTACAACACAAATTATTAAATGTGGGTTAATTAATGGGGTAAATAGAAACACTACTAAATAATTCTGATTAGATGTGATGCACTAGTCTTCTTAAGAATATAATTCTCAATTCCCGATATTCCCAGTCGCTAATATTCTTCATCAACATCATCATCATCATCATCATCTTCGACACCATTATCATCTACTTCTACTTCATCTTTTTTTCGCGTTGCTGAACGCTTGTTATTGCCTTACGCACTTTTGACGCTCTTTTCAGAGATTTCGACATCTCTTTCATAACAGCAGACGCATCTGTTTTACCAGCAGCTCAAACTCATTGCAGCAGCATGAATCAATGTGGACTCAGATACTTGTAACTCACGTGTTTTGCGTCGTTTGCTGCAGTCACTTTAATCTCCGAGTTCCTTTGTCGGGCGATTCGCCTTTTGTTTGGTCCATATTGGTAATTTCACAGCATTGACAAGCCACTTTCCATTATTTTTTTACAAATCTTTCTTTAATATTAAATGCAGCTGCTCCGTTTTCTTTGAATTCAGACTTGAAAAACTGTAATTTACGTTTAAATTCGTTCACTTTTTCCGATGGACAATTTGTGATTTTCAACAAATAACTCTCCATATATTTAATCTTATCATCAATTAAACGTTCAGAACATTACTTTATACATCAAGCAGTCATAGATGTAGAAGTTCTCGTCTAGTCATCTCGTTAACACTTTCTTCGGAATATACAACAACAAGAACCACAACAACAAAACTCTTACCGATATTCCTAAATTTCACGAATTTTGTTACGCATCACCGATCTTTAAATAAAGTGACATAAACTAAAATGGTGGAAATATGTGGGAAGTGTTTCTTTTTTAATGGTTAGAATATGAACTTAAGAACAACTTGTAATAAAATTGTTTGCTTGACACGTCCTGACGCTATAATTAAAACATTAATGTTTAATAAATCAAAATTTTAATGCCTTATACCTTCACTTAAAACGTGTCAAATTATGTAAATATTAATCTTAAATGGGTCAGTTTTTAATGTAAAACACAGTACATACCTGGAACTTTAATATCCATCACGAATTATTACACTTGACAACTTTGGAAGCACTCACGAAGCGAATAAATCCCTTTCTACGGAACTGCTGGTAGCAAATGCTTTTAGCCCATACGACTCACTTTAGACTGATGCTCCAACGAAGATACTAGTCTAGACTAATAGATATCATGCCGTATGTCGTAATATATATATATATATATATATATATATATATATATATATATATATATATATATATATTCAACTTATAGGAAATGGTGTTCGTTTTCTCGTATGTTAAATTTTTTTATTTCGACTTTTGGCCAGCTTTTCTTACAAAATACCCCTATGTGCACCATCGGGACTCGAACCTAGGACCTCCCGGTCAGAGGCGCTGCAGTGACATCAGTTGATGCACTGAGCTACCGCTCCCGGTTGGTGCTACAGAATGACACAGGCTTTCTCATACTAGTTTTCTAATATCTTTGGTCTGGGCTAGATTTTCGATGTTGTCCCATCTTCTTTCCAGCTGCCATCTATCGCCGCCCAAAGTAAACTTTCTGAAATGTTCTCAATTTTTCGGTTTCCTAATGGCAAAACAGAATTATTATTTGAAGAATATTAAAGTAGAGTAAACCTTATCCTATAGGGCAAATTCCGTTGAAAAATTGAATGGCTCAATAGTTTACAGCAGAAGTCGCAATAATGATGAAGGTTTTGAGCACCCGGACCATTTAAAAAACCTACTATAGCTACCAAACAAAACCAGAAAAGATTTTTTTCAAATCTTCTTTTGTTTATTGCCCAAAAACTACCCATTTCTTTTAAACTAATAACTTGCATACTACTGTAGACAAACATTTGCGTTTTACGTGGGTAAAGAAGTAATCAGTTCCCTATTCCAGTTCCAGTTTCCGAATGAAAGTGAAACTTTTTTTTTGTTTTTCCCTCATTAGCTCAAACCTAGCTTAGCAACAATGAGTAAATCAAACTATCCACAGAAAAAAATGTCACAAAAAAGTACAAAATCTCACGCTATACCAACAACTATGAGATTGAACAGTGATAGTTGCGCGGGGTTATGCAAGTAGCTGAAGTCCTTAGTAATGCATCTGAACTGAGGAACTCTAGATCAGCCAATCTGAGATCTGAATTTGCGATATTCTGAAAATCGACAGTCCGGCAATCACTGGTCAAGAAGATAAGTAATGTAACGTATTGTACAAAAATTCAAAATTTAAGTAGTATATGACTTAGTGTAGGGATCACAGAATTTTGAAAATGTGCACACAATTCACTTTTCCCCATAGCACGTCATACGCAATTTTTAACTGTTTTTTTGACGTAAAATAAATAAATAAATAAAAAGTATTAATAAGCAGGAAGACCGGCGCCTTGCAGGCACCGCTTCGCAGGATTAGGGTGCCAGAGAATACTGGGTAGAGAAAGGAAGTAGAATGAATAGACGTAGTTAGGGGTGGAGGCACCCCGAGGTATTTTAGGAACTTCCACAAATCCATGGGAAGGGATGCCCAAAATGCGTGGCGGCGCGACAGTCACATGGCATGAAGTGATACGCGAAAGCAAGATGACGTTGCGTGTCACGTAGTCTGGAAAGTATACAAGCAAGAGCGCAGAGCGCGGGGTGGGTTTTAAGCTGAGTGAAAACGTTGTGAGAACGCACAAAACTTGCGCCCAGGGCGGTGCGGAGACGAGCTAAGCTCGTAGGGCAACCCATGTGTTGGGACGCCGCTGTAGAACATTTTTTCCACGGGTGACTGCGGTCGCCGGGGTTCTACGCTGTGCGGGTAAGCTCGCTGAGGAGTGGCGAGTGCCACGAGTCAGGCGAATTTGCATCTTTTAAGGATCGCTCCTACGATCGGGGTGTAGGGTCAATAAGAGCTACATAACGGATCAAACTATTTATTTGTGAATACTTATTAATAAATATGTAAATATCTGAAGCTCGTGTCTGTGATTGCTGTTATGTTCCCACGTCACAGTAACTAGTAGCGAAACAGAATGGCACAGACTTTCTCGTACTAGTTAATCAATCTGTTTATTTTGGGCTAGCAAGATATTTTTTTCTTAATTAAATCTGATGCTCAAAGACATCTTGAAATATGAAGTACAATTTTTCAAAACTGTGAATAGTTTTTGCGTAATTGTGCGTGGAAAATATAGGCAATTTTAAACAATTATTTTCTCAAAAACGACTCCAATTTGTTTCTTTAAATTTATTCCTTATTCCAAAGAACGAAAGAAACCTGGGCAGGTCCCATTTTCGGCGAACTTTCTGTAGTTTCGAAACTTTCAAAAAATTAACATACGAAAAGTACACTATTAATGATACAGATTTTTCTTAAACAATATGTTCTAAAAATGAGATTTTAAAAAGTTAGAAATAATGCGATAACGTATGTGCTGTTGTAGCACGAGCAGCTCTCTCACATACTAAATACGTAGTAATGAAAAAGGTTATGAAATGCTGCAGTGAAAAACGATTGTTCATTTGCAAAAAAGAAAAAATCGTATTGTAGGACCCCGAAATCGAAAAAAGTTGATAATTCTTGTTCATATATGTAGTAATTTACTTAATCCAAGACGTTGTGCGATTAGAATCCCCGTTATATCGGTTCATGACAACGAAAAATTGGTACACGGTAAAACCGCTCGTCCATCTGTGAATAACTCTAGCGGCTAAACCGTACGCAGGATTTTCACCACAACTGATATTCCCAAATCAATCTGCCTGATGTCGTAAAAAAGGTTCCAAATTTTTGGATTCATTCTTTTTATTGAAAGTACGCCGTAAATTATCTTTAAATAAGGTCATTTCATTTTTTAATATACATCATTATTTGATTAATCTGAATCGACACCTGACCTGTTGAAGAACTTTATTTTATATCATTACAAGAAAAAACGATGATTCCAGTCAATTTAAATATATTCGTAGCAGACGCTTCAGCCTAAATTGTACGGCCCTCTTCAGTGTCTGAAAGATCAACATCAACCAATCAGTTACAATCATTACATATTACATTAATATTATTAGTATAAAACAAAACAATGAGGCAAGGACGTGGCACCTGTAAATTTCTGAGGCTATGTTACACTATAATGTAGTACTGTACCTTGACTAGTTGCGTATCGAACATGCACCGATTCCTTAAACTACTAATATCAATTAGAAGACGATCTTCCACGATAATCAATTGCATTCCTCAATGCCTTTCCAATATGGTCCTTTAGACCAGTATTGTTTAAGATCAGAAGTGCCTGGTCTTATAACTCTACATTATGGTGTAACATAACCTCAGAAATTTACAGGTACCACGTCCTTGTCTCATTGTTTTTGTTTTATACTAATAATATTAATGTAATATGTAATAATTGTAATTGATTGATGTGGTTGAATGTGAATTGAATTGGTTGATGTTGACCTTTCGGACACTGAAGAGGGCCTTACAATTTAGGCCCAAACATCTGCTACGAATATATTTAAAATGACTGGAATAATCGTTTTTTCATGTAAAGTTTGATTTATCCAGTGAATCCTGATTTATTTATTTTCTATATCGTAATTTTGCATTACATAAAAGCAATTTTCGAAACAAGATTTTCTGAAAAAACAGTACACTGTTTTTGGTACGGATAGTGCTAAATGCTCTAAATGCACATCAACGCCATTTTGAGTATTCCTTGTATATTATTTCTATATCGTGCTATATAATCCTCCTTTCTTCACATGAAGTACTCAGTCAATTGTAGAAAATTAGGTGTAATTTGAAAGCTAGAAGTCCCGACGTCTGCACGTGTAGTTTACATTTTTGAGTGCCTGAGTGTCCAAAAGCTCCCGTTAAAAAAACAACCAAACAAAACATAACAACAACAGAACCGGATTCTACGTCGAATTTCATAAAGAATGGCAGATCCAGGTTTTTGCGAGAAAAACAAATGTCTTTGAGAAAATTGGGTTTAAATGTTTCTGGAGGGCGCGAAATTCAAACCGACTGCCGCGTCACGACACCGTCTGCCAACGGGGCTGGGCGAAGCGTCGTTTCTCCGCAGTTTCTGTGAAACTGTCGAGTGAGGCACATATCGCTTGCCATACAATAGAGTACTTCAAGAGTATTAAGTTTTTATGTGTAAATTAAAAACTTAATTTACTTAAAATGTATTTATTTATAAATTATAATTACGGTATGCAGCGGCGAAACAATGAAGGCTGAACACGAATCAAGACTTATAGAAATATACAAAATTCCTGAATTATCGAATTATACTCGAAAAAAGGCAACCAAAATGAAATCCAAAATTCTCGGCCCATTTCTCTTCTATCAGTTTTTTCAAAAATATTAGAGAGACTTTTACGCACGAATGGAAACCTTTCTCAGTAAACACGACGCGCTTTCAGATTGCCAACATGAATTAAGAAAATCAAAATCAACGGAAACAGCAATACTTTCTTTTCTTAAAGATGTCGCCTAATCATTGGATCAAAACGAAACACCTATTGCATTATTTTTAGATCTCTCAAAAGCTTTGACATCATTGATCATGACATTTTCCTTTCAAAATTACCTTCATATGGAACCCGTGGTATCGCTCTAGATTGGTTATGTTCGAATCTTAAACAACGATCTCAGAGAGTGGAAATATCTTACTGGAATAATGAAACATTATGTACACACCTTTCCGACTCTTTGCCCATTGCATGTGGAGTTCCTCAAGGATCGATTTTAGGCCCTATTCTGTTCCTACTTCACGTAAACGATTTGCCTTCGAAGATTCGAAACGGAAGAACAGTTCTCTTTGCGGATGATACGAACATTCTTTGCAATAAAGAAACCGTAAATACAACAATATCAGATGTTTGAAATTGGTTCTGAAATAACAAATTAATAGTAAATGAAAAAAACGGTTTTAATGCAGTTTTCCATTTCAAATAAACAATTCTGTGCTCCATTGAAAATGAACGGTGTACCATTGACTGATGTTAAGGCAACAAAATTTTTAGGGATTTTTTTGGGATATTGGGATACTTTTGGGATATTTTGGGATATACTGGGATATTTTTAGATCGTTCGAATGCTTTTGACGTTTTTAACCATAACATCTTGCTCTCAAAATTACCTTCTTATGGAATTCGTGGTATTGTCCTAGATTGGATAACCTTAAACATCGATCTCAAAGAGTAGAAATACCGTACTGGCACGAAAGGACATTATTTGCTTATCTTTCCAATTCTTTGCCAATTGAACATGGGGTCCCACAAGGTTCGATCTTAAGTCCTATCCTCTTTCCGTTGTACGTAAACGATATGCCCTGATCTATTAAAAATGGAAGAACAGTTCTGTTTGCCGATGACACGAATGTTCTTTGCAAAACAGAAACAAATAGTACAATTTCAGAAGTTTCAAATTGGTTTTGTAATCACAAATTAATAGTTAACGAAGGAAAAACTGTCTCAATGCAAGTTTGCGTTTCAAATCGGCAATCGTATGCTCCATTGAAAATGTACAATATGCAATTAGGTGATGTTAAGGTAACAAAATTTCTAGGTCTCTCAATTCAATCAAACCTCAAATGGAATGTACATATAACAGAATTAAACACTAAATTAAGCTCATTATGCTATGCATTCAGAATCCTTTCTAATTCTGCCAGCCTTCATGCAGCTCGTTGCGTGTATTTTGCAAATGTACATTCCCGCCTAAGATATGGCATAATATTCTGGGGAAGCTCATCCTTTAGTGCCCAGACATTTAGATTGCAAAAGAAAATTATCCCAATAATGAAAAAATCCCATCCACGTGATTCGTGCAAGCCTCTTTTCATTGAGCTTGGAATCTTACCATTGCCTTGCCTAATTATTTACGAGTCTGTAGTATTTGTCAAAACTGACTTACTTAACGGTGGGAACTTATTTTCATGTAATACTGATATTTATAGTTACAACACTCGACGTAGAAATCATGTTCATCAAGGGTCAGTATCAACAGCTCACTACAAGAAATCCGCATACAATATATGTACGTTACTTTACAAGGCATTGCCAGATGAAATTAAACAATTAAAATTGGTACACAAATTTAAGTTAAAAGTAAAATCTTTTCTGCTGCAAAACTGTTTCTATACAGGTAGAGACTATACTGATCGTCAAAAAGAAAAATAATGTTTACTTTAACAAAACCAAGATATAGTATAATGAATTAGTTGATATTTACATTGTATAATTTAAAAAAATGACTCAATATGCCTGTAACAAGTAATGTACTTCAGCTTCCGGGTCAATGACCCCCATCTCGATCGGGTTTTTGTCCGGTTTCCCTGATCCATAGATCAAATGTTGAGATGGCCTCTTGATTTGCTTCTGGACACGTTTTGCTGAACTTTCCTTTTGCTTATAGTGGTAGTAGAGCTTAGGGTAAGTTTCTATTTTGTTAACAATACAGAAAAATCAAATGTGTTGGTTCCTTTATCGTTAAAAATAAGTTTTCTATAATTCGGTAACGGAAATATCTAGTTTTCGAAATGTTAATCTCTCGCTTTTTTTAATTTATTATTATTATTTTTCATCTTTCAACTATTAATAGTTAAATTGTTGGGAAGGGATTCGGAAACTCAAGAAAGCGTGCGATGATTTTCTCCCCCATACGTCACATAGTTTTTGACTGTTTTTGACTAAACAGATAAATAAATAAATAGGTCTCTCAATTCAGTCAAACCTTAAATGGAACGTCCATTTAAATGAATTGAACACATAATTTAGTTCATTATGCCAGGCGTTCAGAATTCTTTCAAATTCAGTCAGCCTTCATACTGCTCGTTATGTATATTTCGCGAATGTTCATTCCCGCATGAGATTTGGCATAATATTCTGGGGAAATACATCTTATTGATTATACATATCATACGAAGACCAATTTCCAAGTAATATCAACTGAACAGCAACGAAAAATAAATCAATATGTTAAGTAAAATGTTCTCTAAATATTGTTCCCCATAACATTTTGTGAAAAGTTTGCAAATCTTATGGAAAATGTGTGAACAGCAGTAATTAATGTGCATGAAATGAATTATTGCAGAATTCATGTACGCTCTAAAATCTAAATAATGGAGCCGCAGCAGGTAGTAGACTACCGGTTAGTTGGAAAAGAGTTTGAGTCCCTCGTTACTATTCAAATGAGGGTTTTGTTTTGGCCGGTGTGGAGTAGTTACCAGCCGAATTCTGCCCAGTGAGCTCGAAGTCTTTCCCGGCAGCGAACTAGCCTAAAACGAAATATTCCACAAGCTAGAATTCTCGCTCAGGGCGCAAATAATCCTGAAACGTGGAAGTGCAGCAACTCGCCGTCGATTCGCAAGCGTCCGCATTCCCGGGGCAGGCTGTTGCCACCTTGACCTGCGCGCCCGGAAAGCCGTTGTTCATCGTCGGTCGGTGGGCGGGCGCGAGCCAAAATTCGATTGCTCCACGCAGCGGCGAACGCATCCCGAGTGCCCTTGCGCCTGAGCGAGCTATTAGAGAGGCGCAAGCGGCGGGGGCCGGGGCAGGGGAAAGGGGTGGGGACAGCAGCGGCGCGGCAACCCCACTCACGCGAATTGCGTCGCGCCAGAGACCTGCGACAGCCATTAGTCGGCCAATTACTGCCAGGCGCCGTTCCAGGCTCGTCACCGTCGTCACCGCCCCGCCCGTTGGTTCACCTCCGCCCTCCTCTCACCGCCGACTTCGCAGACGCACCCGTCACTGCATTGTTCCCTTTTATTCTGTACTCGCAACAATCGCCGCCACCAACTCACCCCGTTCGCGACGGATGAGGTGCCCCGGAATCTTGTTTCCCGCCCCCCGCTCGCTCTCCCGGCAACTCGGTCGCCGGCGCGCGGGGCGTCACGGCGGATCGATAGACGCGCGGGCGGCGCGGCGCCGTCCCGCCAATTGGCCTCGCGGCGGCGGGGCGGGGCGGGGTGGCGCGGGGCGGGGTGGGGTGGCGCGGGGCGGGGCGGGGCGAAGCGGCGCGGGGCGGAGCGGGGCGAGGCGAGCTGGGGGCGGGGGCGGGGCGAGGGTGAAAGGGGGGGGGGCGCTCGCACGGCGCGCCGGGTGCAGGGGCCGCGAGGAAGGGGGCGGGGCCGCGTCGCGAGCGAGTCTGCTGTCGCAAAACGCCCGAAGCAGCGCCGGCGGAGGACAGGGAGCTCGCGGGGCGGAAGGAGGCTGAGGAGTGGGGAAACATCGAAAGGTCGAGCGACAGGTGAAAGAGAAACGAGTGAATAGCGGTCCAGATTATATCACGGGATACTTGCAGAGATTGTGTAAATGCACATACTCCCTTTTCAAAAATGTAGTACCTCGCGTATACGTAATAGTTACTAGACGAAAACAAAGGAGATCCAGAAACTAGTAGACTAAAATGGTAACGGATTCGTGATGTGTGATAACTCCAATCCATCTGAGATGAAGGAAAATATGGGCAATGATGTGTTAAAAAGACAGGAGCAGACAAGAGGAACGGCAAAGGAAAATACATGACCACAGAAACATTAAGAGGCAGCGGCTGGCGTGGGGGAAAAGGGAGGAGACGGGCGCGCGCGGAATAGCAGAAAGAGTGGGTGAAGGGATGGAGAGAATTCGAAATGTCGAACGGTAGGTAAATATACAGGACGTAGACAACTGCATTTGGATTGCTGCAGCTGTGCATACATAAATATCAAATACAAAGGAGTATGCGAGGAAGTAAATAGAGAAAACGACAAGTGAATCGCATATTATATCAAAAGATTTCACGCTTTAAGAACGCTACTGGAAGCATACGACCTTTTCCTATGTATAGTACGTGGACTCTTCTCGTACCTCAGAAGCGAAAAGACCTTTGCCAATCCTTAGGAACTAGTCTACGGGAATGTCGGTGGATTTGGTTTCTCGACTTTGTAATAACAGCGTCCCATCTCAAAAGAACGAAAACACGGGCGATGTGGTGGAAAAGGGGAGTGGCGGGCCGAACTGCGAGGGAGGACGGAGGGCCAAGGGCAGCCGCCGGCGCCAGGGCGCGCCCCGGGGACGAGGGGGCGAAAAGAGCGCGTTGCCCGCCGTCCCGCCGCTGCGCTGGCCTCTCGCATCTCTGTGAAGCTTCGTCCATAAGATACGCCACCAGAGCAAATTTCATGTTCTGAAGGATCGTTCTTGTATGTGGCGCATGAGAGCTTCGCCGTGGTTGGTTGGTTGTTAGTGATTCCGGGCGCGTCAACTACTGAGGTCATTCATTCCGTAAGTGAAGTGCAGCTTTTTTTCCCTCGGGAGGTGGCAGTCATTTTCCTCCGCTGGAAGGGGAGATCCGGCGCCGACCTACCGTCGACTAGCGGAGTTTTTCCCAACTAGGTATCTCCCACCAGTGGGGCACCGCCCCAGCCGAGGCAAGCTCTAAGCCCCCACCGGTCTCCCAGCATGTGGGGTAGTGTAAAGCATGTTAGTGTGTGTGTGTGTGTGTGTGTGTGTGTGTGTGTGTGTGTGTGTGTGTGTGTGTGTGTGTGTGTGTGTGTAAGAGTTGTGGATGGGATAAGGAAAAGGAAGGAAAAATCGCGCGCGGTCCATGGCTCGTTAGTTAGGGTATTGCTCCGGCATTCGCCTCGTGTTGATCGGAGAAAACACGGAAAACTACCGATCAGAGCAGCCAGCAGCTAGAATTCTCCTCCAGACAGCGACTGAATTCGACGTAGCTGAGAAGCTAGTGTCTAAAATCTTTCCACTGTCGGAACCTAGTACCTCCCGGTCAGAGTAACTGCAGTGATATCAGTTGATGCACCGAGCCACCTCTCCCGGTCGAGCTTCGCCGTTCTTGTAAAATTTACAGCTGACTATGTGCAACGAGACTTGTTCTGTTTATATTCTAATCACAAGATGAACAGAGAAAAAAACTTGTTTAACGCACTTTAGACTTCAGGGAATAGTTTTTAAATTTTACTTTTAGTTATTACATCTACTAAATATGTTGCATAAAGTAATAATTTCTTTCAAATTACTCTCTAAAAATCTTCAAGCAATTGAAGTGCTCAGAATAAAACTGCCCTAATCCAAATCTGTTTTTTCTTTAGATAACTGGAAAAAAAGTTTTACAAAAATCTCAAATTATGCGTACGAGATTTTAATGTTGCTTATTGCCTTATAACATGTTTACTTAATGTCTTAGGGAAAACTAAATAAAAAAACTGTGATTACCGCAGAAATACTTACGAATATGAAGACTAGACTTGTGAATTCTAAGTTGATATCAATGACATGCACCAATGTTTAGACGCACGGCGGAGGAAATGGGGGTTAAGAGACTTTTGTCCCCAGCATTATGTTCACGGGTTAGAGGGGACAATCGCCTCTGCTCAGAAAAGTTCTGAGTAAAGAAGTTTTTTGTTACTATTACATTAACAGTCAAACACCAATTTTTCTTACAAACAAAACTTATTTCAGTGGGTGACAGTCTTAACAAATTCTGTGATACAATAACTTAAAGATTGTCATCATTTCATAAGTACAGTCTCTTTCTGCAATGATTTAGTCCCATGGGACCCAATTTTCTGGCTGATTGCATCGTTTATCTTGTTCTAAGCGATCTCAGCCATTCGAACAGGCTAAAGTAAGAGACATTTATTAGAATGTTAATATTATTTTAACGTACATTCCACGTTTGACTCAATGTTCCTATATCTTTATAAAATCACTTAAAGTAAGATAATGTATTCCTCTTAGATTTTTTAAACAGTGCGCATTTGGCATAAAATAAACCACTCACCAGGGGTAATATTCCTCGTCAATACTTGTATCAATATCATTTGTAGCAATATTCTTCACCAATTAATTCTTCTTTTACTTCTTATACTTGTAATAAATATCTAAGGACAATGTTTGCTCTTCTCTCGGTTCATTTGTTTCATCTTTTGACAAACCTTTGAAATAAATTGTAAATTCAAGTTTGAATCAATTTGAGTTTGAAACTACATTATTGGTTTGCAGCTACTGAAATGTATAATTAAGGGGCACGCCGAAGTTGGGCTCAAAGTGATTTTTTTCTTCTTACACAGAAACTCCAAATGCTTGTTACTAACTGATTGGTGACGTTCTATGCTTGGAACATGCTTGTAGAGAACAATTTTAAACATAGTAATGAATTTTTATTTTACATATTTTCTCTTTTTTCTTACAAATTTTGAAAAATATAAGTACATATGTATGTACATATTTTGCATTTTTTATTACAATAAATTCCGTTCCCTATTCATCACCTTGACTGTTGATAGAGATAATAAATGAATAAGAGCAATAATTATTATATGTGGACGAAGCTAAGATGCTATGACAAAATGAGACCTGTGACTACATTTCATAAACTCGCAGGGTTTGTTTAGGATTCGAGCTGCAAAATCAGAAGTGGAAGTCCCAACAGTCTTATGATTCTAAAAAAATTGTGCAGCAGTAACAAAATGAGTGTTAATGTAAGAAAATCTAAATGCACGAATATGGGTTTTGCTGATATTCACTTTAAATATAATATTAAGTTCCATGATGTTAATTGTATTCAAAAGCTGACATGCAAATGTGAAACAATTGAGAAAGTCGACTATTTCAAATACTTAGGAATAATAATAGATAATAAAATGACTTGGAAAAATCATGTAATAAGTATACAAAAATATTTAAGGGGTAAGATAAGAAAATTCTATTATCTACGAAATTTTTTGCGATATCCATACACTTAGAATTCTATTCTACGCACTAATCAACTCAAAGCTGCAATAAGGAATCTAAATATGGGGAGGCACATTCAAGACGTATATTAAGAAACTGACAATAACTCAAAACAAATTTATCGCATATTTATCGCATATCGCACAAATTTATCGCATAAATGTAGAAGTATCGCATATGTGAAGAAAATCTGGAAAAGATGATCGTTCTTAAACAGTTCACATTTAGCATAAAATAACACTTTCACTAAGGGTAATATTCGTTGCCGATAGTTGTTTCAATATTATTTGTAGTAATATTCTTCACCAATTAATGCTTTTATTACACCTCACATGTCTACTAAATATCTAAGGATGTTTCATCCTCTCTCGGTACATTTGTTTCATGTTGTGATTTTAACAACGTGAAGCTATATTGATAAGTCTTCATATTCAAAAACATTTTCGTGATAATTTCGTTAAAAAAGTACATTTTGGGGTAACATTTTTAATTGTGACCACTTTATTTTTTATTATTGGTCGTTCAACAGCATTCGTGGCAGTTTTGGAAGTAATCACTCCAGTGGTTCTAATTTTGTGTGTCACATTTCTTCGTAAACAATACCACTTGTGTATAACAGAAAGATAAAATAGTGCATTTTTTAACTGCAGCCATTTGGAAGCCTTGAAACGACATAAAGACAACAATAAATCCGCAAGAGCAAATTGCGTTGCTTTGTGAAACCACTGTAAGGACACGAAGCCTTTTATAACTTTTCTTCAACGCAAGCGAGCAAGCTAGTGCAAGTGAACGTAAGGGGAGAGGAGGAAACAAAAATAGGCGAGGGAAGATCGCGCGCAGTCCTTGACCCATTTGTTAAGGTCCTGCTCCAGCATGCGCTGGTATTGATCGGAGAAACTAGGAAAACTACCGATCAGAGCTGTCGGTCATTAGAATTCTCCTCCAGGCAGCGGCTCAATTCGGCCTAGCTACCTAGCCCTCCAAGTGGCCCAGCTACCGTGGGACTCGGATCCTACGATCTCCAGTACAGACACTGCGGTGGCAACAACTGTTGCCATGAGCCAGACGGGGCTGGAGCGCAGGCGCAAGAGCGAGGGCGGGAGCGGGAGCGGGAGCGATCGTGGGTGCGGGGGCAGGGGCTAGGGCGGAAGCGGTTGGTGTGGGCGGGGCGGCGTGGGCGGCCGCGAGGGATTTCGCCGCGCGCCCCGCAACTGCAGCGCCAGCGTCTGCGATCGAACGACCGACGCGCCCGCCCTTCCTCAATGGCAAGGAAGCAGAGCTCTTCAGCCACGTCGCACTTTCTAACATTCTTATTTTCTCCTATACGTACGGAGCATAGAGAAAGTTAAGTAATGGCGCGGAAAATCGATTTCGAGATTTCAACGGAAATGCGTTTTTGGGTCCCTTGATACCGAAAAAGTGTTGTTTTTTCAAAGCGTCCGTCCGTCCGTATGAACAACACTAGCGCATGGGCGTAGGATTTTTTACAACCTGAATACTCCCCCGATTTTGAATAATATTAATTTTTGGGAGTACTTCACATAAAGCTCATTTACAAATTTCTCACAAATGGCTCCAATTTTTTCTTTAAATTTCTTGTAAGAATAGAGAAGTACACTTATAAAGGTGGCATATATCCGATTTCCACAGTTAACTCTGAATTTTCGAAAACTGCAAAAGTTTGAAATTTTTTGGCGTAATACAACTACAACCCTGGAGGTCGAGATTTTTTCTTCAATTGAAATTTGTTTCCCATATTTAGTTCTTTCGTGAAGGTCTTTTTTTTTTTTTTTTTTTTTAATTTTCGTAGTTTTCGTTCAATATTCAGTGAAACATGTGCACTATTCAAAATATCGAAAACAAGAACTTTTCAAAAACGGCTACAGTTTTTTTTTCAAACTTTTTGATAGGATAGTGCTAAATGAACTGTAACAGATGACATAATCCATATTCGGCTCTATTATAATGTTTTGACGTCTCTCTCACGTCGTTAATATTTACATTAACGGCGATTTTTATAGATTACTGAATTTATTAAAACAAGTGCTTCAAAACAAGACTAATAAAGTGGAAAATTCTGGAAAGCACAAAAGTTTTGTGTGAAAATGAGCTCAAAATTCTGCATTTTCAGAAACGCTCAAACGCCATTTTCTCAAGACCGGCTCCAAATTTTTTCTTGAAATGTTTTTGTAGGGATAGTGCTGAATGCACTGTATAAGATGACATAAAACATTTGGCTGTATTCTTTTGTTTTTCCAAAAAATATGCACATGTATTTTTTTTAAATATCTCTCACACCGTTAAAATGCACATTTCTAGCGACTGCATACAATATTGCATTTGTGAGTAGAAGTACTCCAAATGATTTCCAGTGAATTTTCTCAAAAAACTGAAAAGTTTTATGTGAAAACGAGCTTCAAACTTCGCATTTACAGTAACGCTTAAACGACATTTTTTTAAAAACGACTCCAAATTTTTCAACGCAAATTTTAAAGTAGGGCTAGATTTTATTCTTTTATAAAATTCTTAAACTCATATTTCGGTTCTACCATTAAAAGACCGAAATTTTTTTTAAAGATAAATTTACAATCTATTTTTTACAAAATAATAAGTAAATGTGATGTCTATTGTAGAATTATTATGACATGATTTGTAGTGAAGGTATCCCATCGGTACTCTTCATCTTCTTCTTCATACTATAACAAAAAGCAATTATTATTTTAGGTTGACAGCAATTGGAATAGATAATTTGGTGGTGATTTGGTGGTGGTTTCAGTTACTTCTTGAGTATCTGTATGGGAGTTGTATGGGTGAGGTTCTGGTTAGACGATGGATATCTGCACTATTGTCAAGGAGGTTGAGAGCTAAGTGATTTGGATGGTTTTCAAGACGCTGGAGATAGTTGGTGCTGATTGATTCTATTCTTTCTAAGACAGTGGGCATTTTTAAGTCTTTGTGTAATGCAGCGTTTGTGATGAACCAAGGCGCTGCTGCGATCATTCTTAAGGTCTTGGACTGAAATCTCTGGATGATAGAGATTACTCTTGCTTGCTGTACCCCAGATTTGGATGCCGTAGGTCCATATTGGAATTATTATGGATTTATAAAGCAGTAGTTTATTTTCCAGTGATAGTTTTGAGTGGTATCCTAGTATCCAGTATAGTTTTCTTACTTGAAGTTGTAGGTGCTTTTTCTTGGCTAAAATGTGATTTTTCCATGTTAAACGTTTGTCTAGACGTATCCCTAAGTATTTCACACTTTCCATTTGTAATATTGGATTATTGTTGATGTGGACAGTAGGACATTTGTTTCTTCTCAGGGTAAAAGTTATATGGACTGATTTGTTTTCATTGATTTTTATTTTCCATTTCTTAGCCCATTTTTCAATCATTGTAAGATGGTCTTGTAAATGTCTTGATGCGACATTTGGGTCGTCATCCGAAGCTAGTATGGCCGTATCATCTGCAAAAGTGGCTATAGTTGTTTTATCTGTTTCTGGTATATCTGTCGTATAGAGTTGGTACAGAATAGGGCCAAGAACACTACCTTGTGGTACTCCGGCCTTAATTGGATGGAATTCAGATAATTCATTTTGATATTTGATTTGGAAAGTGCGGTGGGATAGATAAGAACTGAAGATATTGATGAAGGGATATGGTAGGAAATGTTTGAGTTTAAATACAAGTCCATCGTGCCAGACTTTGTCGAACGCTTGGGCGATGTCTAGAAAGGCGGCTGAACAATATTTCTTTTCTTGGAAACAATTCTCAATGTAGCTGGTGATTCTATTAACTTGTTCGATGGTTGAATGCTGTTGTCTAAAGCCAAATTGATGGTCAGGGACTAGGTTATTGGTTGCTATGTGTGGACGTAGTCTTGATAGAAGAAGTTTCTCAAACACTTTGGATAGGATTGGAAGTATACTGATGGGACGGTAAGAGGAGGGTTCATGTGGAGGTTTCCCAGGCTTGAGAAAAACTTGAATTTGGGCTACTTTCCATTGCTCCGGGTAGTGCCCTGTTCTTAGAATACTGTTGAATAGTGCAGTAATTATAGAAAAGACCGAAAAATTGAGTAAAATTTCAAAACAATATACATTGTGCGGGGATAAATGGCAGCCGGTACGAGGATGGGGCAAGACCGAAAAGCAAGCTCAGATCAAACAAAATTAGGAAACTAACTAGTACGAGAAAGTCTTTGGCATTCCGTAGCACCATTAGTTGGATTTTCTTCGGTGCTTTGTAGATTACATATCGGTATAATCCAGCCCTTTAAAAGTTTCCTTCAACACTTTCTAGGCATTTCTACATCTCTTCTTCATCTTTTACTTCTTTTTCACTGCAGCTTTTGAAATGCGGGCGACTTCCATCGTATTTCATTGCTAGTGGATTCTGCCTTCTTCCACTTTTTCCCATTTCGCCTATAGGTATAAACGAGCAGCTGATTGCTTAACAAAAATATATCCTTATATTAAACCCAATTCTTTCTAAACGACGGGAGTTGATGGAAGGACTAGGACTGAGCAGCTCGGGGGGGGGGGGGGCATTTGTACCATATCCCTCGGATGAGTCCTTTACTAACCTTCTTTTAGACAGGGGACTCAACAGTAGCGAAGGCAACACGTATATCCTTCTCCCTATCGTACGTCTCATAGTTTTTAACCGTTTTTTGACGTTAAATAAATTAAATAAAAATAAAAAATGTATGTTAGATACTGCTGTAGTGGCGTTCCCTGGTGCTGTTGCGTCGTAAAAGCGCCAAGTACATACCATATTTTCTGTTTTGAAATTAATTTGATCAAACCGAGTGAAGTAAGTTAATACCGAAAGTAAGCAATGTACAAGAAAAACGATTCATCTCTTACGTTTATTTGTTTGCATAATAATTGAGGATAAATCTGTTTTCGTCTCCGATGTGGCCACTGAACGACGCCTCGTAGTGAAGGCCTGACAGCCCCTCTGCTCAATTGCTTCGCAGACACCTTCATTAACGCCGGCTGAGGCGCACGTGCGCGCAGCCAGGGGCGGAGGATGAGCTCTCTGCGGGCGAGCGCAGCCACACGCGCGAAATGAGCACGCACCCAGCCACGATGGCCAAGACCATTGATTGATTGGTGTTTCCGTGCGCGTTAACTGCTAGCGTAATAATTAGTTCCGTAAGTGCACTGCATTGTATCTCCCGGGTTGATTGATTTTTTCGTGTTTCCGGGCGCGTCAACTAATTCGGTCATTAGTCCCGTTAGTGTAGTGCATGTAATTTTTCTCGGGAGATGGCGGTGATCTTCCCCCGCTGGATGGCGAGATCCGGCGCCGACCTACCGTCGGCTGGTGGGGTTTCCCCCTAACCAGGACTCTCCCACCAACGGGGCACCGCCCCAGTCGGAACAAGCTCTAAGCTCCCGACCGGTCTCCCGGAATATGTGGTAGTGTAGTGCATGTTAGTGTAAGTGTGTGTGTAAGGGGAGAGGATAGGACAAGGAAGAGGAAGGACAGATCGCGCGCGGTCCGTGGCCCGTTTGGTAGGGTACTGCTCCGGCATTCGCCGGGTGTTGATCGGAGAAATCACGGAAAACTACCGATCAGAGCAGCCGGCCGCTAGAATTCTCCTCCAGACAGCAGCTGAATTCGACCTGGCTGAAAAAGCTAGTGTCGAAAATCCTGCCGCCGTCAGGACTCGAACTTAGGACCTCCCGGTTAGAGGCGCTGCAGTGACATCAGTTGATGCACTGAGCTACCGCTACCGGTTATCTCCCGGGAGGTGGTGGTATTTCTCCCCGTTGAAACGTGAGATCTGGAGCAGACCTACACGCCTCACGTGCGACTGGGCGTTTAATTTACATTAGAAAACACATGCAGAACTTTCAGAAGCTCCATCAAAACAGATTTACTTTAATGGGTTCTTCCCATTTACACACAGGAACTCCTTGTGACGTATGGGGAGGTGCTCATTACTGCGAATGTCCTCAGAGAAGCAGTAATTATCTCAGGAGGCCCTGGTAGGTCTTTTAGGTGCTGATAGATAGCAGCCGGGAAGGGAGGGGGTAGAAAAATCCGAAAGTTCGCCCCGAGTGAAAAAAAGGTTGATGACTTAGTACGTGGTACCAGTGCCGTTTTGTAGCTCTACTAGCAATAGCAGTCTTTCTTTGAGGCTCATATCTCCCTTTTAACCTACCACGTAACCGATTAAAATTTGAAGGACACAAACAGGTCTCGTCAGAGTTGCAAGAAGAGTTTCATTTTCTTATTACACTTGTACCATCGTGTTCAATTTCACTTACGAATTAATTTGTAATGATTTCTGAAAGAGTTCTTTAAAACATCTTTTACTAGTTGCGGCTCGTCATTTTAAAGGTCGATAGTTTACAAATAATGACGGGTTCTACCGTGTTCGATAATAAAATCCCAGACTACACATGGCCAATGACTCACACTCCGACAATGGGAGACGTTTGTGGGGTGTGTGTGCACGTTTTACGGTGCTCGAACTGGCACTTAACAAATTACACGTTTCAAAAATAAAATGTACGATCACTGATATATTTAGATCAGTTATAATTTCTTAAAATTATACAAACAAAATGACGTGTACTTATTTTTAAATTAACGTGTGACGCCTTTCCTTTCTGTGAGTAATGATGATGTGTTTTATTCGAGTGAACATCCATTATTATTTCTGCTCTTTTACAGAGTAGGTAGAGGTCTGATAAGAGCACGGTCGTGGTTGGGTGAAATCTTGGCAACTTCCTTCATCTAATCATTACTTCCCTTTCAAGACTGTTGTCAAGAATTATTCTTGCCATTTCTAAGAATGGTGGTTCTTTTCTGATTCAAGAAGTGTGTTAACCAAGCTGAAGAAAATATGCAAAGCGAGCTCTTACTTCTTACTTTACATTATATTATTTTGGAAACGTGATTTACTACGTTCTTTCGTGGGAATGAACCTCTCCATTGTGAATCACCCACGTCCCCCTCTTTGGGGTTGTGGGAGTGCACATTTCAAGATATTTCTGCGTCTTTGACAGTGTCCAGAAAACTTACTGTATTTAAAGCACAAGAAAGAGGCATCAGTGAATGGATAGAAACTCAGTTCTCCCACAAGAGCCAAACTTTACAGATTCGATTATGAAACCATCATTATGATGCGTTTTAAAGTTAAGTATTATTATCATTTAATCAGAAAACACACCAGATTGAACTAAAATATTTACCAAATACTAGACGCATAATTTACATTAGAAAACTCATGCAGAAATTTCAGAAGCTCCATCAAAACAGATTTACTTTAATGGGTACTTCCCATTCTCTTGTCACGACAAACCTTGTTTAAACAGTGTAGCTTTGCGAATTTCTTAAAAAATTTGGAACATTATATTATTTTGGAAACGTGATTGAAGTGCAACTTGAATCTCACTTCTTATGTCTTTATTTCGATGGAATGAAATCGGCACATTAATCTCGGATGATAATCTAGGTTGATACGATTTTTGGATATTTTCTAAACTTCTTCCAAATAAATTCTGAGGCTAGTCGGTGAACTAAAAAATAAACTTTCAGACGGATTAAATAAATTTCCGGATTGTTTGACTTGTGGTACTCTCTAGTTAAACTTAAAGCTGTTGCTTCTTCATGCAACGGAATATTTTCGGATATTTTCAAACCAGCTAAGATTAAGCCGCTTTTCAAAACACCCCAAAACTAGAATTCAAAAATAATCATCCCAATTCCTTTACGTCAAAATTTTCGCAAGCAATTTTTTATTTTCGAAGGGAAACATTTTTCACGAAATGGATATGGATTATGCATAAGATTAAGCACCTATTGGCATATTTTTAGACCTTTCGAAAGCATTTGACGTCAATAAACATAACATTTTGCTTCCAAAATTACCTTTTTATAGTATTCGTATTGCTCTAGATTGGATATTATATTACCATGTACATTAATATGAAAATACAGACATTCCTGACTAGAAAGAAGGGTGCGACTCACTTCGATTTATTGCCAATTGAACGTGGTGTCCCGTAAGGTTTGATTTTACGCCCTGCTCTCTTTCTTGTAGTGGAAGAACAATTCTGGGCAGCGTGTGCTGGTGAATATTTTTTGATAACAAGTTATTAGTAGTACGCTCTTAGTTATTTCAAATTGGTTTTGCAAAATTAAATTAATACACAAAAACTATTTCAGAGAAGTTTTCCATTTTACATAAAAGTGCTCTCGATCAAAACAATTGATGAACAATTTATATCATTGATTTAAAAGACAAGTAAAATATGTTTCCTCCATAATTGTTTCCGTTCAACCCTTTCCTTTCTGTCAGTAATGAAACGTGGTATCGGAGAAAACACGAAAGCCTACGAGAATACTTTGTAGCAGCAACAATACTCCTGAACAAACCACACCAATGGTTTTTTCAAAAGGTAGCACGCACACTGCTCAAGAACAAATAAATTACTCTCGTATAATAAATTAAGTATTTAACAACATTGTCTTCACGAATACTGCAATAATACAGTATCGATAGCTAAAAGTTAACACGTATGTAAAAATTACGACTTTTTTGGAGAGGTGAAAAAAAGGTTCAAAGTTTCCAATACAAGATAATAAAATGTTACTAACTTCCGTCATTTTAACATATTTCCTGTTAATTTATGTAACACGTGTCGATAGAATTCGGTAGATGATCTTACCTTTCAGGCAACATTTTCATCACAAAATAGGAAAATTTTTAGGTAAGTGTTGTTAAAAATTTAGCAATTGATATGCAATACGTATACAGTACAACAGAACAACAGTGCAACAGGATTGGATTTTCCCCGAGTTCCTGGGCATCTAAGCACAGACACCTCTCACTTACCCGGAAGCTGCATAGTTTTCTTTCAAATTCTGCGCGGATTGGAAATTAGTAATACAGATATTCTGCGTCCAAACTAATTCGTTTTAATAACGCTAATTAAATGTCTGTCATACTTTAATTTGAGGTTCTCTAAAGGAAATGGAGTACGCAGCGTGATGGTTTGGTGTATTTACCGATTCTTTTGCAGAAACGATCCATCATATCCACTGAACGAACTCCTAGAATAATAATATTTTTTTGAAGTATTATCGTCAAACATTGGTGTTTAGTACTCGTGCAGAATAATGTCTGGTTCATGCGCGCTCGATAGTCTCCCAATGGCATTCGTAGCCAATCTCTAGGTTGATATTTGTACACGAATATCTTTACTCCAGTGGTCATAGCGACTACAGTGATGATAAACCTGGCGTCAACAACAATCTAAAACCTGATTTTCGTCACAGCCTTTAAAGGTTTAGCCAATAAATGGAAGAATGTGTTTACTCGTTACTGCGCAAGAAAAAATATTGACAGACGAAATATGGAACGATCGAGTTCCATTTGGGTACAGTTTTTGAAGAAACTGCAACAATACATGAAACGGAGCCATAAAACCGTCCACGTCTTGGAAAGAAACCAAAAATTAAAATCCTTTCGCATACGCCCATCCCGAGAAAAGTTCTAAACTCCTGACAGGTCTCCTGATTTGAGGGGTAATGCAGTGCATGTATGTGTGGGATTTTTGCAAGGGGAGAGGAAGGGACAAGGATGAGGAAGGCAAGATCGTGCGCGTTTACATAATTGTATTACGCACATAACATACTTTTTCAAACAATACGTTGTTTAACTTATTGGACATAATATTTCAATTTTACAAAATATACTTAGAGAATCCGGAGTGAGTACCTTGGTTGGTTGGTTGGTTGGTTGATTGATTGATTTTGCTTTCGGGCGCGTCTACTGTTCTGCTCATCAGTCCCGAAAGTGTAGTCTTTTTGATATCTCGGAAGGTGTTGTTCCTCCCCCGCGAGAACACGAGATCCGACGCCAACTTGCTAGGTTTGCCTCTCTAGGTATCTCCAGCAGCCGGGAACCTCCTCAGGCGGGACGACATCTAATCTCCCGTCTGGTCATGTGTGGTAGTGTAGTGCATGTAAGTGTACGTGTGTGTGTAAAGGGAAAGGCGGGAACAAAGATGAAGGAAAGATAACGTGACTCGCTTGTTACGGTTCTGCTGCGATATTCGCCTGATATGAATCGGAGAAACCACGAAAGCCTACCGATCGGATAAGCCAGTCGCTAGGATTTTCCTTCTTCAGCGGCTGAAAGCGACCTAGCCACGGCCCCTATCGGAACCTTAGGATCTCCTGATCACAGGCGCTGCGGTGGCTACATTTGTTGCCCTGATTTATCTTGGCGGGTGGTGTGTTACCCACGAGATGCACGAATCTGTGTTTCACAAACTGGTACGTACCCCGAACGTGAATGAAGTCTAGATTCCAAACTAGTGAGGGAAAACAAGATTCGTCCATCTCTTCAATACCTCTCCCTAGCGGCGCCTTGGCCGCGAGACGCTGCCATTTTGCGACCAACATGCACTCCTCGCTGACCGCGTCGAGCTGTCCGTCGTCCACTAATGCATTGCAATCTCCCGGAATGGTGGCAGCGGCGATGCACCAGTAACGGTGACAAGTGCGGTTGGGTGTATGTCTGTGCCTGTGTGTCGGTGGTGATGGTGATGGTGATGGTGATGATGATGATGATGATGGTGGTGGTGGTGATGCTGGTGGTGGTGGTGATGCTGGTGATGGTGGTGATGGCTGTGACTGGCAGAGTCGGTGTTGAGGCGGCGGTGGCGGCGGCGAAGGCATTGGAGGTAGGAGCGGTGGCAGGCGGGGTGGGGAGCTTTCGCCAGCCCCGCGCTGCATTACGCAAGCCGTGGCGCCGTGCGTATCGAGCGAGCACGCGTGCACGCGGCGCGAGCCGTGCGGAGACGCGGGTGCGAGCGCGTGTGGGCGCCGGGGGTCGATGCGCGTCCCTCGCTCGCCAGCGACGGCTCTCGGCTCCCCCTCAAGGGGCGCACTCACGCTCTGGATACGGGACACCTTCAGCTGCTGCTTGACCCCACTGGGCGAGCACGAGCGTCAGCGCTGTCCAACCGCCGCCGCGGGGAACACGCTCACAGACGAAATTCCTCGCTTCCCGAGACGGTTTCCTGATTGTATCCTGCAAGGGTTTCTTCACTAGCTTGACAGCTACGTCGAATTCAGTCGCTGTCTGGGGGAGAATTCTAAAGGCCGGCTGCTCTGATCGATAGTTTTCCGTGGTTTCTCCGATCAACACCAGGCGAATGCCGGAGCAGTACCCTAACAAACAGGCTATTGACCTCGCGCGATCTTTCCTTCCTCTTCCTTGCCCTATACTCACCCGCCTTACACACACTTACACTAACATGCTCTACACTACCACTGCCGGGAGACCGGTCAGGAGCTTAGAGCTTGACCCGGTTAGGGCGGTGCCCTCCTGGTGGGAGATACCAGGTTGAGGGAAATCCCGCTAGCCGATGGTAGGTCGGCGCCGGATCTCTCCATCAATCGGGGGAAGATCACCGCCACCTCACGAGGAAAAAACATGCACTACACACGGGACAAATGGCCTCAGTAGTTGACTAACAACCAACCAACCAACCAATTGAAGTTTGTGCACGTAACCAATTGAAGTTTGTTCCGAGATTAGGGTTAAATAGACGTCTCTATTCATGTTTTTAAAAACCAATGCATATTTAATGGAATAATGCGACTCGTTCAATACCTAGATGTCCTACAGAATCAATTGCTGCTTAAAATGAATGAGTAGTTTGGAAAAATGTACATGCGTATTCATGCACAACCACACTCCATGCCACAATGGGGAAAGAAAGTTGGAAAATAAATCTTAAAGACATCTGTGGTCGCAAGGGCTGCAAATAGTCCGGATATGAATCTTACAGAAAATGTTCGGTATACGGTTAAAAGAAACTGACGGAAAAGAAAAACAACATTACTATCTCATACATCAACTCACATTCGCAAAAATACTCTGGAATTGAAAAATTATTTTTCAGCATGCCACACAAAAAAAATCTGTTAATTATGAATATGGGCATGTTTATAAATTGATAGAAGCTTGTAACCACACTTTATTGTCAGGATTCTGGTCGTAAATACAATTTTGTTTGATTCAATACCTAGTTTAATAAGCTGGCCACGTCTGTTCGCCGATTTGTGTCTCGCGTTAAACGCTCATTTGAACGCCTTTGGACGAGTGCGCGTCGCTACCTGTCCTGAAGAATACGGGGTTGGATTAGCGCATGTATCCGTAGTTATGATTCTGCAAGCTCCGAAAACAGGGAAGTAATAGGTTCGACTCCTCTCGATGGTGAATTTGCGTCTGAGGCTGGAGGATTTCGACTCAGCTTGCAGAAGACTCCTCACGAAGAAGAGAGGGGAGTCTTCCGCACTGGACAGAGAGAGAGCAATGCCACCGCCTGATGAGAATTCTAGGGGCCGATTTACATGCCGGTAATTTTGGAAATTTCCTCACATCACTGCAAGGCGGTTGCCGGAGCAGAATTTCTAAATTTGCTATTTTTGAAAATTCAGAAAGTTCAACGAAAATAAGACCTGTGACTTTCCTTTAAGCGCCCTTTATTCTATGCACGAAAAACAATTGGAGAAGTTCTTGAGAAAATGTTTTTTTATAAATTACATCAATTTCAAGCACAAATTAAGCGAAAAGTACTAGTTTTTTCCAAAAAAATTGTACAAGACATTTTTTAAGAGCTGTTTTTACAACAGATTTTGTAAAAGGAACTATCTTCAATTTTGTGAAGTTGGAAAATGTTTTGAAATGTTTACTTTCTGCAATTTTTAAAAGTACGCAAAATTCGCCGAAAATGGGACTATCATCATATAAAATCTGTCGTCAATATTGTAGTTGTAGGAAGAACCCCAAAAAATTGCACTTTTGGAATTTTCAAAAAAATCAGTGATTTCAACGAACATGAGACTTAAGCAATATTAACATAAATAACAATTATATAAACAATTCTCGGTTCCCGTCCCATTATGTTATTTACGCTACCCTACGGCAAAGTTTAATAAAAAAATGGGTGATATTGTTGAGAAAAATTTGAAAATATGTTTGAGGTTTCATGTAAAGTACCTTCAAAAATCAAAATATCCATTTGAAACTCCCAAAACCTCAAGTTCGTTCAGATCGATTGAGGAATATCAATTTTGGAAAAAAATTGGACGATAGACGGCCAGAGAAACACAGATTTACCGTCAATCTAATTGTCGGTATTAAGGACCTACAAAACCATTCTGTTACACTACGTGTTGGAGGAAGTGTATTTACTGTATATATGAACATGATTTATCTACCTTTTCGTTCGCCAAGCCCAGCAATAAGAATATTTCTATTGAAATTTCCCCGTTTTCCGGCGCACAATTACAATACTTTCTCTTCTTATATTAGTAAGGACGAGATAGTAACAATGAGCCAAGGGCCGCGAAAGATTTATCCTTTTCTTCGCCATTCTGTTATTAATATTCGTTGCCGATACGTAAACCCTCATAATGAGTCCCATAGAACAATCACATTCCAGTTCAAAAAATCATTATTTTATTCACAGTTAAGTATCATTCGAAGTTATTGGTTCGTATGGGTTTCGAACATTCTCCCCACTACGTAGCAATTATATAAACTTTGCACAAGACCAACTTTACAAGCTATTACAAATATTACTTCAAAATCTGTTTATAGTGATAGCTTTACGAAACCTAAGTTTGATAGTTCAAACAATTTTGAAGTCCTTGTCGCGTGACCAGAAGTGTATTTCGTGCTGAAGTCCACATGCGTGTCATTGATTTCCCATCATGTCCCACTAGGTTTCCCAACAGTAGCGCGACTTCCCAACAGAAATATCTTCTTCGTTTATGGAGAACATCGAATGCTTTCACTGAAAAAATAATAAAAATAATAACAGGGTCATCACAGAAATGTGTACATCTATTATAGTCTCAGATGCACCCAGAATTTTTTCTCGGAAGGGGGGTGGGGGTCTCCCGATGTAGATTCCAACCGACTTTATTTCTTATAAATAACTTTTCCTTTACTGAATATAAAACGTGTTTTAATTTGCTGATTTATAGTTAATGTTCACAAAGTTAAAATTTGATACTCTTAATGACTTTCGTTACTCTAAAAATTAGTATATTAATAATTCAAATTTTTCAAAGAATCATCTACTCCCTAGATGGAGCAAAATTCCGAAAGGAACTGAATATGTCTTTATTTAATTAGTAATTTAAATAACCATATGAACTTAAAAATATTTATTGTACACGCTAACTTATTAAATCCCGCCATAAAATCATAAAACTATTCTTTTTACACCTCTGAACAATGCGTTTAAGTTATTATTAAAAATATCAGTTTTCTCCATTTCTAAAATTTACTATTACGGCCAAGAGCATTGATACATTAAAATAAAACCGAGAGAAGTGCCTCTAACTCTGAGATCCTAGGTTCGAGTCCCGATAGTGGCAGGATTTTCACACTAGCTTGTGCGCAAGGTCGAGTTCGGCCGCTGTCTGGAGGAGGATTCTGTCGGACGACTGCTCTGATCGGTAGTTTTCTGTGGTTTCTCCGATCGACACCAGGCGAATGCCGAATCAGTACCCTAGCAAACGGACCGCGCGCGATCTTTCCTTCCTCATTCTTGTCCTATTCTCACCCCTTACACACACACTAACACGCACTACTCTGCCACATATGCCGGGAGACCGGACGGGAGCTTGTCCTGGCCGGGGTGGTGCCCCGCTGGAGGGAGATACCTGGTTGGGGAAACCCCATTAGCTGATGGCAGGTTTGCGACGCATCTCACCATCTAGCGAGAGATCACCGCTACCTCCCACGCGAAACAATGCACTACACTCACAGGACTTACAGGACTAACCTTAGCAGTTGACGTGCCCGGAATCATTAATCAATCAAAATAAAACAAAGAAACGAGAAACCGATAATTGTTGTAATTGCTGTTGGGTTCAGCTCTTCCGTCTCCATTGTAGTTCTCGTTCAGTTGCTCCGCAAATGCTGAGATGGTCTTTGATATCTGGCCGTACTCCACCCTACTCCCATGTCACATACACCGTTCATTGGTAATTCACTTTATTATTATTATTATTATTATTATTATTATTATTATTATTATTATTATTATTGCATTATCCTAATTCACGACTAAAGATGTTATGAGTTGGATGAATATAAAATCTACTCCGGGGTTGCAACGAGCTTCCTAAGGAGCAGATCTAGGGATTGTGGGTGCCTCTACAATACTTTGTGCAAAATGTGAGCTGTTCCCAATAAAGCAGTATCTTGCACTTCTCAGTCTTTTGAATGATCTGGGAGTTCAGTCAAGTTCTTACACAACATTTTTCAGTGCGATATCTAACTGGGTAACCTGTGCTTTTATGCCCCACGTTCGGCTGATCTCGATTTCCATACTCTTGTATTTAAGACGTTTCTCTGCCTCCTTGAGTAGAATGTTTTGATTGCACAACAATATCTACAAGCACACACGTTATTTTTCAAATCCCTGATAACCATATCCAGTTTGTTCGCCGCTATCGTGCGATCAGTTTAAATTTGTTGGTTGTACAATATTGTACACAGTCCAATAGAAGTCACCGGTTTTGGTCAGTGTCCATTCCACTTGGAGCAGGTGTTTGGAGCTTCGAGGGCGCTTCAGATCAGCCAGTGGAGGTAACTACACGCCCTATCGTGTCTTATCAAGTATTCGGTCAAGCTAGAATTGAACAAGTTGAGACGATATGATCAATGATTTCTTCTTGTTTCTGGCAAATGCGACATTTATCATTTTGTGAAATTTTTAAAACCGCTTTATCGTATTGTTGTGTTCTGCCAGATCTAGGGGCAGCTATTACAACTGCTTCCGATTCTGACTTCATTCTTCCCATTTTTAGCCTCAGTAATTATTGATCTTAATTGATCTACATCTTGTCCATTCTTTTTAGATATTGTCCATGGAGTGGTTTGTCTCTCCCCGATTCTTAACATTGTTTGGCTCACATTTCATTTTAAGTATCAGTTGTTAAGTGTCTGTTTATATTATTATTATTATGAACGTTTAGAATATATCATAATTTTGTTTACAAAGACCAACAGGTAAAACGACTTCACGACTTCACCTGATATAACTCCAAAAAGCAATTAATCCTTTGCTACAACGCTTCCACCATTTAGAGCCTGGAAGATTTAGGGCGGCAACTTCATTTTCGTAAAGAGACAACGTTAAAAGTTAAGAGACTCGATGAAGCAGGTTTAGGAGAATTTGTTGGCATTCCCTTTGTCTCATTTGTGAAGTAGTTGAAAATAGGGAAAATAATTAATTCAGACAACGAAAACAATTCTCAAAAATAAAGTGTGGCTACCCATGAGGATGATGTGTAGCCTTCATAGGCGTCACTAGTCGAATTATCAGTAAGTGTCAATTTAACATGAGTACTGTGGAATTCATACAAAAACTTTGAGCACTCATATTTACTATTCATGATTAAAGTAGTTATTATTATTTAAATCAGTCTACGAACATATTTCGCATAATAAAGTTCGTGATCAGGAGCAGATTATTAATTAAACCAGGCAGTTACTGATCATTTTACATGAGTACTATGTAATTCACACAAAAATATAGAACCTCATTTTTACTATTCATGATTAACGTAGTTATTATTATTTAAATCAGTCCACGAACATGTTATGCGTAGTAAAGTTCATGATCAGAATCAGGATTAGTTAAATTAGGCAATTACTTATGTGCGGTCCCCGTTTATTTGTCATGATAAATATTTCCGGAGTCTGTGCAAAACCTTTACCTACATTTCGATATTGCTGCTCGAATTTCCCTGGCTACAAAGGCTTGTGTGGATCATTCTTTTCCTTCACTGAAGAGCTTCACTTTGTGTAAAGAATAAATTGTTAAAAGATTTTCTCTAACATCATTACAGAATTGTAATGATATTTGCAAACCTTTTACGTGATTATTTATTATAACTGTCAGTGAACTAACCGTATATAAATTATTATAACCGTCTGTGAACAACGCAATCGGTTAAGCCGATTTTCTCCAAAATTGATATTCTCCAATCGATGCGACTGATGCCGCGGCCCTATGAATTTGAAGCCGATATTTTAATTTTGGGGGGTACTGCACATGAAGCCCCTAGAACGTATTCAAAATTTTTTAAAAATGGCTCCATCGTTTTTGATTACATTTTGTTGTTGGATAATGTGAAGGACTTAAGAGAATGGTGCAGATTTCATGTTGGTTGAAATCCCGGATTTTTCGAAAATTGCAAAAGTTGAAAATTTTTTCTGTCTTCCTAAAATATTAAAGATCGAGATTTTTTCTCTTAAAGAAATCTGTCCCTTAAAGATAGATTTTGAAATGAGGTCACGTACAATTTTACGAATATTTTAGTACTTTTCGTGTAAGTTTGCGTGAAAATACGGGCAAGAAAGTACGTGCTGTTTTAGCACCACTAGTTTTTTTTGTAAATTTAGGAATTCGATTTATCCACTGTCTTTACCCGGGACTTGTAATAAAAGTTTTTCTGCCGAAAATTCGCCGCTTTTCACACAGCATTACATAACTTTCTACTCCGTAGCGAGAAAGTAAAAGTTTGAGAAAGTGCAGTAAGCTTTTTCAATTTCTTTTGTGACGATCTCCGTATATATTTTAGATTTCTCGCAGACTTAAATTGACTACAAGTAGCTAATTGGCTACTGTTAGAATACATATTTTTAAGAAGCTTACAGTCAAACCTCGTTACAACGTTAACGTTCGTTCACAGCACTTATTAGCGCTATACAGACGTTGGCGTTATAACGAAGTCTGTTAAAATAATCGCTGACAGTTTTTCGTTGCCTTCTTTCAAAATTGATGCATCAAGTTCTGCTGTTTTCCCTGTTTCATGTGCTGCATCAGTCCATGACGTTTTTTGAAATAACGATACAGCCAACCATTACTCTATGCCATGCCCGTCATACAATTTGTCATCATCTTGGCTTGCTCCTTTACCACTTCATCATTTGCAGTTCAATTTTTAGCGTTTATTTGAAATATCCAAACTACCAAACTCTTCTAGTGTCTCCCATTTTGCACTTTCGAGTTTCATAGAAGACACACAGAGGTTTCCTCCATCCACTTACGTTTTTCACTAAGAATATCACCCACACTTCATCTGATTATCGGTTTACCTTATAACGAAAAATAATTTGAAACGTACTGCTGACTTGCAGAACGATTGTCTTCTTGACAAGCACAATTCACGCTTCTCCTTCTCAGTCAAACTCATTCACTTGCTCGTCGTGCACACACTACCAGCTGGTCCAAACAGTTGCTTCCTTACACATGCTTGTCAAGGTCATGAGAGCGGCGGGTCACTCGCAGAGTTCACAGCCCATGGAGTTCGTGGGAAGGCGAGCGAGATCACACGGAGGGAGATACTACTAGTTCTTCACGTGTCCAAATGATCAGAGAAAAAAATGCTCCTTCGTCAGAACTTTCCGTACCTCTGCATTCCATGGCAAATGGCAGAAGGCGAGGATGGCGTTTTATTGAGGTAATTACCATGATTTAGTAATAGGAGAATGATTGCTCATTGCTTGCAATGGGTGATAACTGATAGTGGCGGAATATAGAGGGGCGCTATATCGAGGTTTGACTGCACTTGTTAGAGATAAGTATGAGTTATTAAACAGCCTCAGATTGATGACGCATTAAAATGCGTGAAAGAATTTTGGAAACAGTGGGTGTAAGCAGACGCGCACGCTGCTGAATTTCAAGAAAGCAGTGTACCCAAACCACCAAACTAAATCAGTGGTCAAACAATGGTCAGCGAAGAAGTCCAGTTATGTATTATTTATATTCCCTGAGCTCCCTTAACATGTTTTTTAAGAAGAAAAAAAACCAACGTGTTTTAAGAAAAGTATAGAGGTGAAATTATAGAAGTGGTCAAGCAGTATACGTATTTAGGTATCCAATTCACGTCAGAGTTATTCAACTATGCAGCTGCCTATGCCATGACCAAAAGCAACACGGCATGGGTTCATTCTCGAAAATCTTAATTTCTGGGGAAAATGATAGCTGACCGACTGATAGAAAACTCTTCGATTCCACGGTAGCAACTACTGTGCTATATGCTGCAGGTATCTATGGTCTAAGATACACTAATCAACTGGATAAGATACAAACAAATTTCTATAAACGTCTTTTGGGGCTATCGAAAACAACTATTGGGTACATGATTAGAAAGGAAACTGGGTCAACTACAATAGAATCAGAAGTAATTAAAAGATCACTGACGTGCATGACAAAATTGATATGAATGGTGCCTTGTCGATACTCACGTATAATTTTCAACAAGCTTTCAGAATGAAGAAATGCATATCTTAATTCTTGTAAGTACAACTGAATGACCGTTCTGGACTCGATGAATGATTTGGGCTTTCATAACTTAATTACGGAGCAAAATCCTATTGTAATAAGAGATAGTATTCCCTCAATTGTTGCAATAATTGTAAGTAAAATCTTTATGAACGATACACGTAGAATCATGAATTCATCATACAGTACAAGATATTGAGAAATTAGGGATCTGAAATCTACAGAAACAGAAATATCTAACTTTGGCTCTCTCCACTTCAATTACTAGAGTAGTTGCTCAAATCAGGATGTCCAGTGATAAAGAGATCAACATCAACAGTAGAAATATGAGGCACAAAATAGACTTAAACTTAATCTGCTCGATATGTAATATGAATACTGAAGAAAATCTTAATCATATTTTATGTGAGTGCCCAATCTACAAAGAGCTTAAGAGTATCATATCACAATGATTCATTATCATTTCCCAATTGTTTGGTTAATCTACACTCTGAAAGATCTAAAACACTGTATTACTTTATTTTATCAATTCTGAAATTATGGGCATTCATTATAAATGAATAGTTCGAGCTAAATTCCACAAGCCCTAATGAATTATATCTGCAACGCCTCAAGCCTCACTTGATACATCTTGTTTTGTATATATTTGTATGTTCTGTTGTCTCAATTATTTTGTATTTTATGTTATTGTATTATTTTGTTATTGTGTTACTGTATTATTTGTATTAGTTGTGTTATTTATATTGTATCTTATGCTATCTGTTCTTTCAGAAGTTATTTGTAAGCTATTTATAAGAAGTGAATTGCGTCGTGAATATACTCGGCAATTTGAAATAGGTTAATCCTGTAAACAAATTACCAATAAAATTGAATTAAATTGAAGAAAAAATTAAACTATGTTTAAGCTTAATTATATTAAAATAGAAGAAGTATATTACATTGAAAATTGATTTATTACAAAATACTATGTTTCTTTTGGTAATGCAACTTCCAAATTGTTTCAATTGTTTGTCCAAAGTCTTCGCCCAATCGTAGCACATTTATGGAAATTTCAATTAAAGTGGATAAGGAACATAATGAACATAACATGTTTCCCCCAATTTCAAGGTTGTCAGGTTAATTTAATTGAAAGGTTGCCGACCGCTGCCTTAGAGGATCGCGGATGGCTGTTTGAAATCAATAAGAAGCGACGGGAGGAAGGCTCGGCTGCCAGCTGCAAGTACGGGAGGGGCAACCGCGAATGCATCTTGGCCACGAGCAGTGGCGGGGGAGGGGCGATGCCGGCGATGGGTGGGGCTAAATCGGGAGCAGCTCCTCCTTGCCGCTCTCCACTCGCGCTTGAGCTCCAGCTGCCGCCTGGAGCGGCTGCAGCCGCACGCAGAGCTTCGCAAACAGAGTTCTCCGAGATATCGGCACTCGTCGACCGTTAGATCGACCACGGTGAAGTACCCCCCAAAATACTTTTAATGAATGTAAAATCTCTGCTCTTCAAGAAAGTGAGAAAAGAAAGTGGCTCTTACAAGCATTTTTTTTAATAAGAGAAGTTTAAATAAATACAGGTTATTATAGAAAAACTTTTGTGGACATAGGTTTATTTAAGTTATTGTAGAAATTATACGATGAAAGTACCTTTTTCTTTCTTCAATACGTAGTAAATTTTTGAGGAATCAGATGATATTAATTGTAACGTAACTCACCGGGCATTCTGAGGTTAATTTATAAAAAAAAGTATCCTGCTGCCAAATTCATCTCAACTGGAAGTAATGGCTATCGGCCTAGGAGTTATGCCATTGTTAGCACTTGGGGCACGAGAAAAAAAACAATTAACTGCCATTGTTCCTAATTGGGAATCTCAGACCTTTTTCATTGTTGCTTGACGTTGTGTAATATAATTTGCAAATTTTATTTCTTCAATAAATGTAAACATCATAAACAAAACATATAAGCAAGTTTTTTTCATTCCAGAATGCCAGAAGAGAGAAATTTGTAAGGTCAAAAAATGATATTTAAAAAATTTAATGAATTAAATACATATATCAAATGAAAGAGCAAACAATGTGAACTAAAATTCAAAGCTGAAAGAAAAAAGTGCGAGGCTGAAGTCAGCCTTAGCTGTATTACACATAGCCAACTTATGATAATGAAAAATCATGTGAGAGACATTTATTAGTACACATTGTTTTTCTAGAGCAACTATTCAATACTTCTCTTTCAACTATTTCCAAATTATTATTTAAATGCTCCGTTCACCTTTACAAGAAGCTCATATTGAGATATGAACTACATTAATTTCTCGCAAAGATCTTAGCGTCCGGCTTGCTGGGTCAATGGGTCACGATATATTATAATCCTTATTACCTTTAATGGATTATAGGATCCGCAGACTATACAGCGTTGCTGGGAATCTGAAATAGAATGATTCTAATTCCTAGTTCATTACTTGGATTGACTAAATGAAAGATCACTTTCTTTTCTAAAGAACAAAATTTAACAAAGTTTATAGCAAACAATATAGTGAATTTAATAAATGGTTTTGGATGTTAGGCCTTTGATCAAGATATCTTTGGATTTTACAGTTTTATACCGCGGTTAACTTATCTATTCTTCGTTGATGTCCCTCGTAGACTTCTCAGTCGAAATATCTTGCGAGCTTGCCGTAGTCCAAAGTCCCAAGAAATCCTTTTCTGCTCCTATCCAAGATGGTGTCAAACTATCAAAATTATCAGTCCTGATTACGTCCTATGACATAGTCCCGAAATCTATAACTCGATTACCACTCCCGACAAAGTCCCAATTTATGCATCAATATTACTTCCACATGCAATATCTGCAATATCATTTACTGTCCTTAAACTTTCACGATCTGAAAACCCGACTCTGACTATCTGCACTCCACTCGCTCCCTCTCACGAACCTACGATCAGTTCAGACACGCGATGCCGGTCAGAATGAATCTTCCTGCTTGATTCACCCGCGAAGCTTCGTATTAAACTACATAACATTTGACCGTCCTTCTCTCACCCAGCCAATCCATGCGTTCGTTATATTTTGGTGTAGCTGACCTTTCGATCGTCTAAACTTCTTAATGCATATTCCACCATATAGTCTACAAATAAATGTTAGTTTATTTTCATGTGACATATCGGTATGTCACAATATATATATATAATAAATAGTTGAGTGTTTGGCGACTGGCGCGAACATATTCACCTTTAGAGCGAGCGAGAAACGCGAGAAGTGAGACACTGCGCATGCGCAGTAGAGCCATTTACGCATACCATCTCTGTTTATAATGTGTGTTGATCTACGTTATTTTTCTGTGACAAGGCTCCCTGTCGAAAAGCTATGAAATCGATGTTTTTTAGCGCATTCCGTGGCATTCATTCTAGCCGACTCCTTCCTCTGTGGTGTTAACATTATGCGATGATTGCCAGCACGCCTCGCGCTCTTCAAATCGCATCGCGTCAGGTCTACATGAACAGCTCCAAGCAGCCCAAGTGAGAGCGTAGACTTCCGCGACCAGTCACTAGGTACTTGGCTGCCCGGGAGACGCCGCGTCCAAGGCAGAGGTGCCGTCGTTTCGGCCGCCATTCTGCGACCTTCCTCAGGGCGTAATGCGCCGATGAATCCATTTCCGAACATTACGCCCTGAAAAGGTCGCAGAATGGCGGCCGAAACGACGGCACCTCTGCCTTGGACGCGGCGTCTCCCGGACAGCCAAGAACATATACAAGATGTCCGTTTACTTCCCATTGTATTTTTTCAATTGATTGTTTGATTATTACGAGTTTCCGAGCACGTCAACAGCTAGTCATTACTCCTCCAGAAATCTCCGCTAGCAGAGCACCGCCCCAGTCGGGACAGGCTGTAAGCTCCCGACAAGTGTGGTATTGCATTGCATGTGTACGTACGGAGGAGATGAATGGACAGGGATAGGGAAGGAAATATCGCGCGCCGTTCGTGGCCCGTTTGTTGAGGTATTTCTGCGGCATGCGCATGATGTTGATTGGAGAAATCATGTAAAACTACCGATCAACGCAGTCGTCTTCTAAAATCATCCTTCAGACAGCGACTGAATTCGACGTAGGTATGACACGGTAATGTCGAAAATTCACTGCACTAGAGACTCGAACCCTAGGACCTTCCAGTCAAAGACTCAGTAGTAACAACAGTTGTTGCCTTCAGCTGTCTTAGCCGTTATTTCCTTCCAGAAGAACGCCTGCGAAAGTCAATGTATTTAGATAATTTCTGCAGCGCGTGAAACTACGTAACGTACATGCTAAGCAATAATTTGCAGTTCATGGGCCTGAGAGATCTTACATAAGTCAAATGGTACATCATTAATTGTACATAACATTGATTTGTGTATGTTCAAGAGTATGATATCGGTGGTACAATGTGGGTGAAGGAGCATGTAAGTTGTTTATTTAAGGTCGCATTAACTATGAGGTCATAAGCGACCACTATTTATTTAACCTTAGGGGTATCATGAAAGACATGGTGATGATGAGGGGTGAAAGCACGAACACAAATTCCACCATGCCCAAGGGGGGAATCGAACCCACGATCCTTCAGCCCGAGATCGGTGTGGGATACTGCCATAGCGATCTCGGCCACCTGGATCGGCGGGCATGCAATTGAAATGACGAGTCGCGGCTCGTGGTTTTCTAAATGGGGAAGGCCGTAAATGCATTCCATCACATTGCATGCATTATATTTCTATACAAAATCTTATCCGATACACGCATAACAGTAGCGCTCCTACCGCATATTGGGAAAACTATTTGATGTTCAATGCTACTCGCTGAACTACATAGTAATGCTATCTGTTGAGTACGCTTTTCTTTAGGCCTACACCCCATCCTTGACGGCTACCTAGCCGCAGCCTTCGTTCGCGGGTAAGCCTGTGCAGTGAATGCATGACGTCACGCCCTCTCATTTTACACAGGCCTTATGGCGGAATGAAGTGGGAGCCTAACGCTTTTGTCTTCCCTGTCAACAACTTCAAAAGCGATACGGACGACCGTTACGGAACTCATAAACAAAAATGTTGATATGATTGTTATATAATATAACTCAAATCTCCATTATTAATAAATAAATACATTTATAAATATGTTTTTAAATTGCTTTTGGGGACGATTTCTAGAGGAGAAACTCCGCCTTACATCCTTTAATGACGAGCCGCGCCTGGTATTGACTTAATTTTTAATGCGTAACATAACCAAGCAAATGCGAAACTAAATAGAAGTGCGAATCAGCATGTGTATCATCCCAAAAATAAGTGGTTTGAAGCTAATAAAAACGTAACAAGCTATCTGGTTTGAATTTCATAAAAACGTAATTTAAACCTTATTGGTATGCCGGCATAGATGCTGCAGTATTTTGACTGCAATCTTTTTAGCAATTTCTTATCCTTATAGCATTACTGTCTGTAGAAGTTTCATAAGTTCATGGGAGTGGTATCCAACACGGCAAAGACTCGTCGCAATCTTGATCTGCGTTGCTTGGTTGGCCAGATTGACTTTTAAGACATTTTGGTGGAATTTTTGTAGTAACAAAAGTGCAGCAAGTCAGTCTCATGGTCCCATGCAATAAACAATGTTGTTATAAACGACCTATAACTCGAGAGATAGACATGAGAAAATAAAATAAATGCGAAAAAAGTCAAATTCCTTCCTTCCCTTTTTTGAAGAAAATTTCTGGGTAAACTGATCGCCCCGGAAATTTCGAAGTCTGTAAAATATAAAAGAAAACATTGCTAATTTTATTTTAAAGAGCATCAGACAACTCACATACAAGTTGTCGCCCTGCGTTAAGTTTTTATAACTAATATTGAATTTAAATAAGTACGAGGGAATTCCAATCAAACTATACAAAATATTTTTGAAGTCGTCAAATATTTACAGACAAGTCTCAGTATCAAATTCGCAGATTGCATTGTAGCGTAATGGAGAAGGTATAGTAGTAGTTCTTGAACGTCGAAATTCATTCACTCATTATTCATTCATTCACCTCCAGTACAGCTTATTTGAACAAAACCTCTCATATTACATTATATACAAAGTTTCGAAAATACTCTTGTAATTTTTCGAATTGATAAATATCATTCGACAGTAAAATTTTGAAGTTGAATGACCCTGTTCAAATAACGCCAAAGCTCAATTTACATTCTTGGCTAAGTAAACAACTTCCGGCATGGAATATTTTTAAAGAATAGAATATCCTTTACACAACCGTCAAAACTTTGAATAGTATACGTGATCAATCATATACGCTATTAAACGCCTTAATGTTTGCGTCTCTTAGCTGGCTTTCATGCACGGACTATTCGTATGTATATGCAGAGCACAAAAGGCTCATAATTCAAATTTCTGTGATCAACGCTCGCAGCACTGCAATGCAGTCGATATTTTTTACAGCAAGTTATCGCGCATTGCGAAACGAGTTTCAATATATTTGTAGGTAAAATGTTATTCAACATTTCTTCCTGTGTTATTTTACGTGCGAATTCCTGAATCACTTCCAATAAAATATATACAGTAAACCCACCAATTGACGACGTCGCTCAATAATTCAAAACAGAGGGGAATTGCACGCATAGTACACATTTGATTATCCCAAATCTAATGTCTTCAGCATCAAATGACATTCAACAGCTAGGCAATGAACACAAGCATTACAAGGATTTACGACGATGTAAAGCACAGATCAAGTGATTCATACCTGTACTAGAGGTGAACCAACAGTTAAAATAGAAAATCTACAATGCAAATGAACCTAATTACCACACCGATCTGAGACGTTGGTGTACGGTTTAGTATACCAGTTGAAAATAAATACAAGAGACTATAAAACGCGAAAAAATTCGTGTTATGAGAGAGTATTTTTTCCCCTCTTCATCCATATTATAACCAATGGTTCTACTGCAGCGTATACTTTGTCCTATTATTTAACTTTTGCAATATTCGAAAATGCAGGGAGTTCAATGAAAAAAGACTGCGCCAGTTTTATAAGCGTACTTTTCTCTATTCGCGAAAAAAAGAACAATTTTGGAATCGTTTTAAAGGAAATTATTGTTTAAAAATTGCCTATAAGGATATTTCATGCAAAATTACGCGATAACTACTCATATATTCGAAAAATAGTACATGATCTTATTTACAGATCTGTTTTTGAGAAACAGATTTCATTATAAAAAATCCCTCTCTCCGATATTGTTGGTGTAGAATAAGCCGAAACAAAATTGAACTTTTGCAATTTTCGGTGAGTTAGAGTTCAACGAAATTTGATACCTGTGCCACTTTTTAAACGTATTTTTCTCTCTACGAGGAAAAAATGTAATCAAAAATTTTGAAGCTACTTTTGAGAAAAAAATTAAAATGTCGTTCGAGTTTCATGTGAAGTATTCCCCAAAATCAAAACATCCATTTGAAACTCGCAGGGCGTTGAGTTCCGCCAGATCGGTAGGGGATTATCAATTTTGGAGAAAATCGTCTGAGAAAATCCTTATTTCAAACAAAAAATGTTCCCCTCCTCCAATTCATAGAGTTCATTTCTCTGTGCATCAGAAACAACTTGTAGGTGAAATTTTGATTAGAAATCATTTCTTTTGAATGAAAAAAAATTGGAGCCCCAATTAAGTCGGGGCATGGCCGAACTTGCCTCAGGTGTAGTACTCTCAGAACACGCGAGCGCCAGGCGGAGGTGCTTGCTTTGGAAGGCGCCCGGAGGGGGCGGGGGGGGGCGAGGCTGTGCTATTCCGAGCGCGCTCCGCACGACGGCCTCCTGCCGGAAGGAGCCTTTTGAGAGGAACCGCGCAGCTCTTCCTTCCATCGCGACCTCCTTCCGCTGCACCTGCCACTCACGCGGCCCGCCTTCCTTGTGTCGCGCCACGGAGTCGGGCTTGACCAAGCACCGCCCTCGCTAGGGCTTCCTCTCCCTTTTTCTTTCTCGATACACGCCCCCCGGGCCGGAGATGCAGCGATGGTTGATTCGATATGCTAGCACCAACCGAACGAACTATGGATATAATTACGGATACAAGACTTTAAATTAGAGAATAGGACGTTGTTGACTTCATTTTCGCAAATTTCACATCTTTTATTGAGTAACAGATTTTTATAAATCATAATGCACATTTATTTTCAAAACGCTTCTTATACATTTTTAACGTTTCATTTGGTCAATTATAATGTAATATTTATTTCCTCTGAGGCAATATCACAAAAACACCACATTAGACGCCAGAATGATAAGAAAGAACGCGTTTAATGTAGCGATTGGAACTAATTGGAATAGTGTCGGTTCGCCATGTGAAGGTGAAATTCCTATGCACTAGAATTTTACGGTGTCTTATCCAAACTACAATTTTCTAAAAATGTTGACATACGTTCTGTACTTTGAAATTTTATCGAGACAGAGAGAGGAAAGAGAGAGAGAGGGAGAGAGAGAGAGAGAGAGAGAGAAGGAGAAGAAGAGGGAGAGAGAGTCAGACGTGTTGAATGATTGGGGTGTATTATACTGCTCAGGTTTTCATGCAACAAACCAGGAAACGATCTTAATAACGGTCCTCTAGAAATCTCAGCCAGATAACTGTTTCTGATGCTACCTAACTTATCGAAAACCCGGCAAAGTCGGGACTCGAACCAAGGACCTCCTGATCTACGATGTTCTCACTATACGTTGAAATATTAAAAGACGCCAAACAGACCGATTAATTACAACTGTGTGAAAAAGCTCTTGAGCTGTTGTAAATTAGTGTCGAGCAGCAGGTGCAATGCGTGCCGAATGTTCCCACGCGCGCGATACAGTGTGGTGCGGAAGTTCCGTTGGGAAGGGCGAGGGAGGTGGTGCGGTAGGCGAGGAGGCGGCGAGGCAAGGGAGGGGGAACGGCGAGTGAATACAGCCGGAGAAGGAGAGATTATGGATGCGTCACGTTGCACTACCAAATATGACAGGGGTTTACGAAACATACTGCTGGAAGAAAATGTAGGCCACATTAAATCTGCATTCGATACTCCAATTGTCAAATAAAATTAAATTCGTCGTAAAAAGAAAATGACCATTCATTTTAAAATAAATAAATAATTTAAAAGAAAGGCCTCTGATAAATACCTCAAGCTTCATTTTGATTTCTACGGTTGCGGTTAATTCAGGAAGGTTTAAAAAGGGACTATACTTTTATATTTTGAGTAATATTGGAGAACAGTTTGACCAGAAATTGTACTCATGTCGATTGCCACCTTTTACGTGGTTATTTTTTATTTTTATTTTTTGCAAGATGTAACCTAACTGATTCAGAAACTGAAAATCAACGAAATAAAATTTAAAATCTCCCAATTTTCCCTCGTTGCATTTGCAGCATACACGTCATTACAAGTTGAAAACTAACATGTAAAGAATTCGGTAATCGCCGACCAGAGTAAAATTTGTACTTGTATTTAGCCATTATCTGTCCCGTAAAGGGAATTGACCTCGGCGCCGTTAGATCCCGGGGTTCTCAGTCAGTTATCCAACCAGGAACCCGCTATGTCTCGAATTCGCCTACCCTTTGTGACTTCACGTAATAAACGAATTCGGCTAGCGACACCGGTTTCGTGGTCGTGGCGTTTCAGAAGAACCATCCCAGAATTCGCCTGGATGATCGAGGAAAATGGGAACACCCCGGCCAGGATCGGCGGCACGGGGATTGAACCCGCGCCTCCCGAACGCGAAGTCGTCAGCGCGCTACGCCCTGAGCCACTTCGCTCGGTAGAGTTAGGTTAATAAAATAATATTGCAAAGAATATATTTAACTGAAGAATGAAGCTTAAGTATTTGCGGATGTTGCCTCCAAAATTCGTCTATCCAATTCTAGGGAACGTGCCATTCGCTAAATTTCTATACAAATTGCAATAATTATTTTGTTCGAGGTATGAATGAGATTGCTTTGAAATTAGGGCAGGGCAGGGCAGGGCAGGGCAGTTGGGAAGACCAAATAGCTCGGAGTTTTGCTCGGTATTCAGGAAAACAGGAGAAAAGCGCAAGTGGTGTGGCATTGCTGTGAGGAACAGGGTGATGGAATTCCTTCGGAGAGTCACAAAGGCAAGGGAAACAAAGGCATCTAAAGTTTCTGGAATATTAGGAAGTTAAGTTTAGGTTCAGGATTTATGAAGCATCGTTGAAGGAAATGCCCTATGTGGTAGCGAGGCATGTGAAATAAAAGACAAAACCAAAAAGCTTTAGAAATGGACGTCCTTCCGAGAAGTTGCAGAATCTCCAAATTAGAACATATCTCAATTGAAGAAATAAAATAGAGAGAAAATATACGCAGAGAGGTAATTGATTGAATAGAATATTAGTCTCATGTGGTATGGGCACCTAAAAAGAATGGAAGAGGTGCAATGGGCGCTGAATATATGGGACACCAACTCAAAGAAGAAAAAGAGGAAGACGAAAACTTGGGAGATGCTGTATGCAAAACAACGGAAGAAGTGGATGTATTGGACAGAACAAAGTGGCGACTTGGGTGCGGGAAAAGGCGAACGCTGTAAAACACTCGCAGGAAAAATAAGTTTTTGCAGGGAAGAGCCTGTAAGTTAGTAAGTATCAGACCTACAAGAAAAGACATTGCAAAAAAGCAGCAGCTAGCACGTAGGTCTTTGGAAGACCGATATTAACAAGACAGAGAGGGAGGTCTAGTTCTTGGGCAGGACTTGGAAAAAGTCATAGTATATGTTAGTATCAGTAAAATATTCAATACTCAAGTAGTCCACTGTACTAAAAGTTTTGTTTTTTACGTAATATTTGATGTGGGGGGGGGTCAACACGATTATGGCTTGGGTAGTACTTAAATTTGGTTCAGGTGACAGCAATGCATGCCCATTCGATTTTGGGGAAGATTAACGCACAGTGAAATGGAGGTACAAACCTGTAGATGCCATTTGAAGGCCAGAAACTCCCTGCCCTCAAACTACGATCTCCCGCGCGGAAGCAGCCACTTCCAAATCGGGTTGCGAAGGTCTGCATGGAAGGGGGGAGGGGGCTCCTCTTTATAACGAACATGCAGGGAGGCGGGGAAGCAGCCGGGGGATGAGACGGCGAAAATAGAAATGTCAATGCACTTTGCGGACTCCATGGGAACATATTGGGGGGTGGGTACGAGTGCGGGTTCGAGGAGGCGGGGGCGAGGCGGGTTTGGAGCGGGCCGGGTTTAGAGCAGGGCAAGGCGCGGGAGGGCGGGGCTGCGGTGGCGCTGAGGCGAGGCGGGGATGGGCTCGGGTGGGGCAGGGAAGCGACGAGCCAGGGCGGGGCGGGGCGGGGCGGGGCAGGGCAGGGGCTGGGAGTGGGGTCGTGACGGGGAAGGGGCGGGGCGGAGCAGGGGCGGGGCGGGGGTGGGGCGGGTCGAAAAAGGGCGCTTGTCGCTGAGGTCGAGTTCCAAGTCACCGCGGAAGCAGATCAAGGATTGGATTTCAATTTACCCGGCAAATATGATCCATTCCCATCTACAGGAAAGGATCCGCTTCCCCGTACATGAAGCAGAGCTTATTCGCGACTGAATTAATTAGTAATGCGAGATAATTCGTTCTATACATAGATAGTACGTACATAAGATTTCTCGTTCTATTCATATGTAGCCAACGAATATTTTCAAACATAAGACCCGTTTCTAAGTGCAGAAAATGTAATAATAAATGTAAAATCAATTAAATATTAATGTTGACAGTATTTATTTTTGTATTTCTTGGGAGGTCCTTTGGAATTTTTAGGCAGACATTTTTTTAAATTTTTTACAATTATTTAGACATACGTTTCGTAGGTCATTGGCCATCTTCGTCAGGGCCTAATTAAATTAAATATACATAAATTAAAACAAAAAAGTTGGAATAATGAATATCATCATAAATTAGATAATTAAGAATATAAATTGGATTAAGTACAACCTGCGAGAGAAATTGCATCAATTAATTTTTATAAAATTTCATGATTTACCTGAATTATAGTAATATGTTGTACTTTTGATTTTGAAATAATAATATCTCAGGCGTGGTTCTTTGTTCACAGCCTCCTAACTCCTATAAAATTTTGTAGACAAATAGCAAAATGTTCTGACAGATGAAGGGGGTTTGAACAGGTGAAGTTGGCGTTGAGGAAAAGAAAATGTTTGTAGTGCAGTTATTGTCTAAAGATACTGATTATGGGGTCATACAGTTCAAACCTCCTTCATCTATTATAACTGTTTATCTGTCAAACCCAGTTATAACTGAAAAGTTAACCTGTAATAAATGAATAATGATGATGGCAATGCCATGAAAGCTGCAATTTTATCCAATTTCTAAAAAATTATATTTTCTCAAAAAGCGCACCAAGTTATTTTCTTTAAATTTTTCTAGTAGAAGAAGGGGCGCTTAAAAGAATGGCACGGGTCTCATTTTCGTTGAACACTGTATGTTCGAAGATTACAAATGTAGAGATAATGCGAGAAAGTGTATACTGTTGTATCACTAGTTACCGACAAAACCTTACCAATAAATCCAATCCTACACTTATACGTTGGTCCCCGAATACCGAACACGAAGGGCGCTTCGCTGGAGTGTGGTAAAGATTCGTTCACAGCAGAAGGATCGAGCAGCAGACGGTTCAGCAATGCGCAGCACGCACCGCCGCCAATTACGGCAAAAAGGAAACGCGGCGTCCCTAGAAGACGCACCCAGGTAATGGCGGCGGAGGGAACAGAGGGGATCGAAGGACAGAGAGGACACGAGAATGAAACGGCTCGAGTGCTGACGCCTCAAAACGCGGGAAACTCAGAATGTAATGTCGACAGGCGATGAGGGCGGAGACGGAGAGCAGCTCGACTCCGGAGACGATTGTAGAGTAATATTAGTACGAATATACAGAATACAATAAGAATGAGAGAGAGAGTATAGGCCTCCTGTCGAACACGGAGGAGGGCTAATCTCTCATTTACATACGAAAGCAAGGCTCAAATCGAGAGCAGACATTTTGAATAACTGAACAGGAGCCATGCAATACACGACGTTGCTCGCCAGTCCCTGCTCGCACAAGCAAGATATAAACTGCTAGAGAGGAGGACGACAATCACAATACAAATATTGGGATTGTACAGTAAACCCTCATTAATATTTCAAGGGATTCCAAGGGACCGAAATAATCGATACTGATATATCATAAAAACCAATCATAAATAATAAAAATATTAAATCATATCAATCATAAAAATATCATAAATACCAATATATCATAAAAATTCGTGTTATGCGAGTATTATAAATGTCCGTAGTACCGTATTCGCCGTATTGGGGCCGACGTTTAGTTCGTGTTACGGCAAAATTCGTGTTAAGCGAGTTCATGCTGTGACATACCAAAAATGACGGACATTTTTGTTTAGGCAAATAAAGGTCAAAATATTGCAAAAGACGTTTCTATGGTTTCTATGGTGCAGAGGATACACCATAGCAACGCGAGTTTGTCCTGAGTCGTGGGTTTCTATGGAGCAGATACGCAGAGGGTACACCATAGCAACGCGAAAAAAACAAGAGGAGAAGAAAAACACTGCGAGCTTTGAAGGGTTGACCAGATTGAGAATTAGGACATTCCGACTCGTGTCGTGGTGGTGAGCAGATCGCTTGTGCGGTTTTTCCTGAGGTTAATTATCTAATCGGGGCTTGTAATATTTCGTGAGAGTGAACATTAAACTTGAACTTACAATATTTCCGCATTAGGTGTGCAACTGGAACTTGTAAAATTCACGTGTTGTACCATTGCTAATTCGGACTAGTAATATTTTCATGAGTGAACTGGAAAGTCAACTTAAAATATTTTCGCGGTGAAGTTGGAAAACTTGACTTAGAAATTTTACCAGCAAATTGTGAATTGCCAGGTTAGGTGATAGAAAATAATATTAGAAGGATATTATTCCGACTAGGTAAAAGTAATCAATTTGAAATAGGTGCCCACCTGAGGCGCAAGATAAAGAGTATAGGCAGTGTTTGTGAAGTGATTGGAGGAAGTTTCGACTTGGTCGCTGATCATCATGGACTTCAACAAGAAGGAAGATTGATCTGCTCTACGCGGTGACATCGAGCGACGTGCGCACGAAGATGCAATAATGAGAAAAATGGTCAAGACCTAAAAATAAATTGTAATAATTGATAATAGTTAACAGTTATTAACAATAGTTAACATAATATTATAACTTTTGGCATTTATAATAAATTATAATTCATAGTTTGAAAGAAAGCTGATGCTCATTTGCCATTACGTGCAATCCTTGAATAGGTATTTTAGAATTATTTTCAGATTCCTCGCCACTCCGTATGTATGGCAGATTGAGTAATTGGTTGCGGAGTAAGTAGCAACAATTGTTTTATAAGAACCCGTCGACCGAGCTAGCGGGATTGACATTTATTTGTAATATATCCGAAGACAGTAATAGATATTCAGAAATTCAAGAGTACCGTTTTCCTAGCGCCCAAATTATTTATAAATTCGGAAATTGGTTACGAGTGACGTTCTTATTATTAGTAATTAAAATAAATAAATAAAAACGTTTCAATGCTAACGAGGGTTTATTGTATTTATATTGGGACTCTTGAGAAAAATCCTCAGAAGAATGCTTTATGGTTGATCAGTATTAGGAAAAAAGAAATGTTTCGCAAATACAGAAGTGAAATCCTTCCGATGTATAATACATCTCGGACACAATACATTGGTTTTTAGTAAACATATTTTATTGTTTTCTCATGGCATACATCGTTCAGTATTAATTACTTCACAGATCAGATGTTCAGGGTTATGCTAGTTAAAAATCCAAGTTAACTTTTAACATCGAAGAGGGCACTCCAAGGGAGAACTTGGGGTTATGCATCTTGGTTGACTTAAGATTTTGAGAAAGGCTTCAAATGGGAATTTATTTTTTTTATTCGATTATGAGTTCGGTTTTTTGCTAGTTCGAAATGGGATACTGCTTGTATATCTGTCAGGTTTTGCAAGAAGTTCTGTGATATATAAATTATTTGGTTTATTATTGTATTGATGTTTAATTCAGAAAGCCAATGCATCGTGATCAGTTGTTGTTCGTGCTTGGTAAAATTAGGTGTTTACGAAAATTATTGGTACATTCCACAACCGAAGATAAAACTTAATGTGTTGCCTCCATTCTTCGCCTAATACGTGGCTTCTTGGGCCTATGTAACAGTCAACTGATGCCATGCGATTAGTGTCCTTTGCGTATGTCGCAATTATGTTCCGCTGCTACCGGTACCGAAGGCTTGGCGAGATTACGTTGAGGGAAGAGAGGAAATTGGTTGGTGGCAGCTGATAATTTTAGCTCTATCCACGTAAGTATAACCGAAATGTTACAACACGCACAGTAGAAGGATTTTTTCTGCACGGTGCACCTTTAGTTGTTCTCTGTTACAGTATATTTTCCGAATTGCTGCTTCGTCACTCTCATTGCTCTCATTGCTGATGCGTTCTTGGGCCTCAATAAGTTCGCTGAAATAAGTACAAAGCAAATAGATACTTGTCTACTGTTGGAACTTTAAAAATTATATCAATAACATTTTATTTTTAACTAACATATTTTATGTAGTATACAAAAAAGCGCTTCGATTAATGGCAACTATGTGCGTATACGCGTATTGTGAACGAGACACGTATTAAGGCGAGCCCCGATGCATTCATAAAGGCTAGACGCCTCTCGCCATTGCTCTGTCAACTTGTCATCGAACCTTCTTCCCCTTGACTCTCCTGTTCTGGTATCTTTGATCAAGACATATCGTCACCCTAAGGACCTGCATGAGCTGCCATGACCGCCTTGGACGCGACTGCTTGTTTGAGGAATTCTAAGGACCCAAGTCCTCACGTGTCTAAGTGGACAAATTCCGGCCAGATGTATTACCACAGCACCTTCCTGTGCACTGGAACTCACTGGTAAAGATATCTAATTTTGTAATTTTAAAATAATACAATTACATTCAGAACGCAAAACTCTGATTGAATTAGGTACAATTATAAGTAGAAATATAATATGTGCATAGTACTCCATAATAATTACTTTTACAATTGAAGAGATCAGGGTTACATAATAATAACACTCATTTTATACTTTCAAAATAAAGATCTTATAACTTTCCTCTAAAACAAACTTTTTGTTCATACTTGTTTATAGAACTCCAACACGTGCGGAGAAAGCAGCATGAAGTGTATAAACAAATTTGGAACAGGCTGGAATAACACCTCTTTATTTTTCCTCTGGCTCACAAAAATTAGGACTATCACTACGTTGCCAAGATCCTACAATTCTAAAACACTATTCAAAATACATGGGTTATCTTCACAGTTACACTGGTTGTCATTAAAACGAAGCTGGGAATGACGCTGAAAAGAATGCGGAAAACTTGCAATATTACGTCGCGTTGGAATAGATCTCCTCCCGAGCACGAAGGAGCCTAGTTGTATCAATTACTTATAACAGAACGGCATGAACTAGAGTTCACTTTAAAATTTTAGGTCACGTATCCTTTTTACAATTCAAAATATTGCAGAAGCAATTCATTCCCCCAGACAATTGATATCCCATTCGGAAGTAAACTGAAAATCTTTTGAAATTGATGTCGGATTCCCAACTCGTTAAAAATCAGACTACTTTAAGTATACTAAAACCAAGTTTTTTTTTTTTACTTACCTCGTAAATTATTATTAAAATAAAACTCTTTCGCTTCAGATCGATAAAAAATTATGTCAGTCTAGGGCTATAGAGTCGCTAGCACCAACTTTCGCGAAATAAACTTCATATGCAGGAAATATCAATGTCTTTTAATTTCATTTAAGAATTTGACTTCGGGAGGAAAAGTAGTTCGTTTCAGTGAAGTTTATTTTGAAATACAGTTAAATACGCTTTTCTTTATTATGCTAAAAAAGTCTCTTCTTTAATGATGCAGTATTAAACGACGACGTTCTGGCAGCTAAAAGCTTCCAGAAGTCCATTGACGTCTGGAATCAAAATATCTGCAACACATTCACGCTACCTCCTCCTGATAATACTCAACCCACATTAGGATATTTTTGTTAATCTACTACACATAGAGTGTAGTTGTGTGTGTGCAAAGTTTGTGGGTGTCACTCTTTTGGCGTAAACTGCTCTTCCGCAATAATTTTTTCAGCCTTAATACGAGTGCATAAACAATTATTATGAAGTCTTAATTGAACGATGTTAACACATTCGGGTCCGCGGTCCGAAGTTACGGAAGTAGCCCAGCCAAGAGGGACCGCGCCGGAAGCGTCGCCACCGCATAGGCCAGGGGAATGCGGCGGCGCGGCGGAGACAAGAGAGCGGCGCACGGAGGAGCGGAAGAGAAACGCGAGGAAGCGAGGCGGGAGAGAGGAAACTCATCTCTGCACGCATCCGGCGAGAGTGCTTCCGCCGGGCGATGCAAGAGGCGGGGAGAGGCGGCAAGGGTGTCGTGAGGCGGGGGGGGGCGGGGCGGGGCGGGGCGGGGCGGGGCGGGGTGGAGCGGAGCAGAGCCATGGTGCTCGGCTCGCCACAAGGACGGCAGCCAGGCTGGAGACAAGAGTGAAGGAAGCAGTAGTGGCGATGTTTTCTAGGAGACACTGCCGGACGACAGCTACCTCAAGCAGATGGCACACTATGACAGATGCAGGATGGGAGGGTAAATAGCTACCACAAGCAACTATTTCACATAGCATTTCCCAGAGCACACTAAGGAAAATGCAGGATGGGAGGGCAAACCGCTACCATAAGCAGATGGCACACTAAGACCGATCCAGGAGGGGAGGTAATGAAGACATGCGTCATAAAAATTGGAAAAAATACTCAATTTATAGTACACAATTAAGCTACCACATCTTGATCGCATCACATCCGAAAGACACATTCCCACGATACATATTTTGTATTTGAAACTAACCATTTAAAAATAGTAACTATGAGTTCAAAAATATTTTTGGGGAGTCCGAACTGAAACTGACCCACTTCAGAGACTCCTACTACTCGAGCAGCTGAGAGGGATACTATACAAGTCGACAGCAAGAACGGTTTTCTTTCTTCGTATTACGAAAATTCATCGGATCATTACAATGTTTTGGTGATTGATTTTGCGATTAAGTCTTTCGCAATTCTGTAACAAAAGAAATCAAATAAGAAATATTTGCTTTTTTTCTATTACCTCATGGTTATTTGAAGATCGGCCCGAACCTTCGGAAGAACGGAATTTCACCTTCTTATCCTTTATTAGCTGAAGTTCTAACCGGATTCAGAGTATTTATCACAATCGTCAGCTAGATAGGAAAATAAATTAATTATATTCGTAGCCTACCCCCGCCCTGCGTCACTCTGCCCATGCCTATCCTACTGTGTCCTGCTCGTCCAGCTCCCTTGCCTCTTTCGCCTGTCTGTCCACGTCCTTGCTCCGCCTCACCCCTTCCCGCCACCTACAATGCGAAAGCCTGTCTCGGAAGAGCCAGCACAAACGAAGGTTCGAGACACATTTAAGGCATTGGTGTTTGCGCGAGTGATTGTGGCGTGCCTTCCTTCTCAAGGAACCATCTACAATCATTCATCTCGCATTACGACCTTACCATCTTTCAAACGGTGGAAAGAAATGTCCAACCGGCACCGCGTTCATCTTCTCAGGAAAGGGAATAGCTTAAAGGCGTTTGGCCGGGAGAACTTAACAATTAAATCATCTAATAAACCGCTTTGAATGAAGCTCAAAGAGCGATGTATATAAAAATACAATAGGCTGAACTAGCGCGTAAACTTGCCCCAAGAGTGTTTTGTTGCGTGCAGCTCACCCCGAATTGCTAGCAATTAAACGGCGGCTGTGCGGATCAAAGGGGAGTGTGCCAGCTATACCATCGCGCGTAGCCCGAGAGAATCAAATTTGGCGGGGGGAGGGGGGTGGTTGCAAGCGAGCGCCTGGGCTGATGAGCCTACGCCACAGCGCGGCGGTGGTTGCGGTGGGGGGAGGGGAGGGGAGGGGAGGGGAGGGCTTGCACTGAGCTCTCTCTGAAGGCAGGGCTTTCCGGGAACGCAAAGCCGTGCTGCGCGTCCCGGGCTTCAGTTGATATCTTTCCTCTCTGGTTGGACGATCTCTCTCGGGTGCACAAAGCGCAATACACGAAGTGTGCAAGAAGTACAATCGCTTTCCTAAAACTCCACTATCGAAAATGATCAGTCGACACAAGAGAGTGTTTTATTACTGAAGATTAACACATTTATAGGTAACACTCAATATATTATTAACAGTTCAGGAAGGCTTATCTTGATATACAGTGAGTGTCGGAGTGTGACCCCTTTGATCCGTCTCCTACGCGCCTACGCATCGTAGAGGAAGACTTGCTGGCGTGATTCTAAATCGTAGACTAATTTTAGTTCTCGTCTCTGTCGTTCACAACGACACCTTTGCTGCCCTCTGCGAATCCACCTTTGCCGTTCACAGCGCAGTTCACTCACACAGGATGGTTGACACTTCGCTACGCGTCTCCAAGTTGAGGATGAGACTCGCAACTTCGGTCCTCACGTGAACATGCAATATCCTTGAGTCTCTGCAATACATAATTACCAACGCCTTTTATGTGAAATTAGTACTTTCAATGCTAGTTGACTCTTCGCTAGACTTTTTCTGATTGAGATCGAGGCTCGCGACTTCGGCCCTTGCCTAAATAAAACGTCCTAGAGACTGTGCAACTCATTTTTCCGACTAATAATTTAGCCAAAAAACGACCCCAAATATCATGATTTTATTTTGCCAACTGAAAACATTACTAGACAACAACACTAACCTACCACGCCTGATTGCGCTTCCAAGGACATGAACAAGAACTAAAACTCGGCTGCAATTTAGAATTATGCGTCCTGCTGACTAGAAGAGCTCACATGACTCAGCGACCAAGCTGCCCAACAGTACACATACGTGCCCAAGCACAAAACGCAGGTGCGATATAAGACGTTATGTATTTACTCACAATGGCCATTGCATCAATGATTCATATTCACACTTCACCTACACCCTGAACTTTGAAAGAACTACGTTTAAGAGCGAACTTGAATTTAGGTCAATAGGAAATACTGAAGTCTACACTCTCAGAACAAGCTACGATACTAACAAATCTCGCAGTGACACGAAATGTGCACAAAATTACAAGCTCTCCGGCAAAGGCGGGAAAATGGCCTCTCACGTTCATAAGAGTGTAGTAGTACGTACTAATGCATACGTAAACGCAAGATTATATAAGAAAACGCGCTCATAGGAGAAAAAGGGAGTTCTTGATATCGAGCACGCAAGCAAAAATTATGTCGTCGTACATGAGAAGACATCACGGATACGGCCATCTATGGGAACATTCTTATCTTTAATTGTTATGTCAATTTAACTGCCATGAATGTTTATAAATAGCCCAACCAGTTCCTTACGACCAAGTCACAAGACCTGAAAGACAACAGGAATTCATTAAAATTATCCAGTGAATGGTCAAGGAAATATTTACAACCTATGGTAATAATATCCAACTTATCATTGAACGCAGGGAGTCAAGAAGAATTGCTGGAACCAATAACTGTGTTATTATAAGTATAAGGGGAAATGGCATGCACAAAATATATTTCCACCGGTTTAATATTTTCCTAAAATACTTCGAGGTGGAAAGATAAAACGAAATATTACTTTTTTAAAGGAAGGGTAGTACATCTATAAAGAAGACATGAAACACATCCGTTAAACCGAACACTTCATAACTCAACCCACAATTTTGGAAAATTTTCAATTTGGAAATATACTTCTTAGCTTCTAGTAACACATTTTTAAGCAGGGCAGCTTTCAAAGTAGAACCTTACATTATTGTAACGAAGGTCACTAATACAGAGCCGCAAGTACGATTATTTTATGGTGGGAGGGGGGGGTTACTCGTGATGTCTAGTCAACTTGATGTTTTCGAATCAGAATGTTTCATTTATGGAGAATTTACATTTTATATTTGTTGATCTCTAATTATTTATAACATTAATTGAGTTCTCGAATTATTTTCGTTTCTATAATATTATATTTGTGAATACGTGATACCCCTTCTGATAGGGGGGGCTGATGTCTCATGAGCTCTCTCCCCTTCCCCCCAGCCCTTGGATGCGCAACTCACATCATAATACAATTCAATGTTGGTACTTGGAGAGCCGTAAATTGTGGAACATGTTGATTTTTTCCCACCATATTTTTATAATAGTAATTGTCCTATGAAAATAATGACAAGTTAATACTTTTAACGATACAGTGAATGGAAATAAAAATGTATTTCTAAAAGTTACGTCCTCCTTAGAATGCTGTCTTTTTCTGCAGACGCAGAAGGCAAGCCCTAGTTCACCTAGGAGATAAAAGAAGCACCAGTCGTTCCACAACCGCCACTAATGCAACAGAAAAGCTTCCGAAAAGCTTAGACCCGACTGACTTTGTACCGCGTTGTGAGCACACAGCTCAACAACTACAAGAGTCATCTCTCCTGCAGAATGTGGCACCCACAACAGTTTATACTTCGATTTAAACATAGCTGCACAGTTTGTGACCTTGAGGTCACAAACTCGAAGGAGAAGGGAACACTGTCATCCAACCGGAAGCTTCGTTAGGACTTACATTTTTGGTATTGAAGCTCCCGATTGGATAACAATGTCCCCCTCTCCTTCCAGCTCGTGATCTTAAGGTGCAGCTATGTTTGCATCGGAGTATATTTTCAGAAAGAGCTCACTTCCTAGCGAAAAAGAGGTCAAATAAGTAACAAAAACTGTCACTGCTCTGCTTTTGGTGCTTTAACTGCTTTTCGTGACAGCAATTAGTTATTGTTTCACCATCCAAGTTCCATCCATTTTAAAATAAGTTTCCATTCATTTAGCTCGGTTTGTTTGCATAGTTAGAATCCCTATGCGTCACACACATTGAACCCTAGACGCCAACGATAATTCTAAATGAATTCTTTAACATTCAGTGCGTGATGAACATTAATTAAAGTTCAAGTCCTTAATATATTTCTAGAATTTTAGCAGACATCATACATACACTCTTTCTAGTTACCAAAATAACGACACTTCTTCAGTGTTGTTACGTTAGTTTTTCCTCGACTCGTTGAAAAGGCACTGCAATTCAAGCTCCAGTCGCAATCAGAAGCAAATACGAAGAGGCGGAGCAATTTCCCCACGCGTTTTCTTGTTTTCGTCTCGGCGCTGCACCAGGCGCTTGGCGTGCGGGTCCTGATTGCTTGGCGAGGGGCGGGGCGGGGCGGAGCATGTAGAGTCGGAGGGATGGGTGAGGAGAGGAGAGGGTCGTGGCAGGGCGGAGAGGTTGTGAGGAGGGCGGGGGAAGGGAAGGACGCAAGGAAAGCGTGAGCGTGCCGGGGTCACGCGGCGGCGCGGGCAGTCGGTCGATGCAGCCGCTACCCCACGCCCCACGCCCCACGCCCCTCGCCCCGACACGAGGTGCGAGCGACGACCCGCGGCCCGCCATGTCATTGCCACGTGCGGGCGGCCAGCCGCTCGAATGCTCTGGATTCGTGTGAACTGCTAGTGCCGTAACACGCTTAGTGCTATAATCCGTCACCTTCACTTCTCCAAATAAACAACAAACACATCGGTCTTGCTCTGTGCACCAACGAAGCAAAGCAAACTCATTATGAAAGAAAAAAGCAATTAACTATTTGGACTTTAATCTTTCGATTGAAAGTAATCACCAAGTTTCTTTCTAGGAATATTTTATATTAATAATCATTCATTTACATATATTTGTTTTCTTTTAGGCGTCTTCTCTTCGATGTTATGCCTCTGATCCCTGAAGATAAAAGAAAGTCTCTTTTGTTTGCAATAGATTGAAGAAGATTGAAGCACAACGCACAACTGGATAAGCCATATGTTTTGCCTGTTTCTGGCAAATTTATCAAATAATCCTTTAGAAAAAGATTCAATAGAAGTCATTTCCAAGACAAACCTTCCTTCATGTTACACTTGGCACGAATTACAAAGAATTCTAATTGCTAATTGCACACTCCAATTCCTAGGGTATTGCCAGTTTCACACAATAAGATTTCCTGTAAAATATTGTTTTAATAAAACGTATCATATAACGTCAATTTTATAATTTTATAAAAGCTAGCTTTCATACGGTAAAATTGGGCGTTTTATAAAAATGTTTTCGAATCGAACATGTCATATTTTCATCTTTTTCACGCAATAAACAATCAGCATTTGGCGATGCCGACGAGAACAACGCAACTGGCGAGAGAACCGCGATGCTCAAACGACAACAAACTGAGCAATTTTGCTTCCTGCGCCCTGACGTATGTTAGGGAGAGGTTCCTAAAAAAAAAAAAATAATAATAATAAACGAGCATTGAAATTACGAAAAGTGATTGCTTACGAGTGATTGAGCGAAGCGTACTTGCAGATGAGTATTAAAAGTTCCCTCACCTGGATATTGTCAGAGGCATTTTGTACTGTAATCGCCAGTGCCGGAGCTAGACAATTTTGGGCCCGGGGCAATGCTGAAACGTAGACCCCACCCAACCCCCGCCGGAAAAGAAATTCAATTCAGGATATTCAGTCAAACTTCAATGAATATACATTTATAATACCTGAATAATATACATATAATTTTGCAAACACGCGTGTTAAAATATCTTGGATATTAAGAGGAGATAATTTGAAGGTTTAAAAAGTTTTAAATGACAGCATTGTTTAGTAAAATGTTCAGTATTGTCCGACAATTTTCATTTTTTATTGAGTCCTACCGTATAAGTAATGACTATAATTAACTATGTAAGGTAAACAATTAATTGAAAATTTTATGAAATATCAGTCTACTGTACCACAACTTATGAAACTACGATAAATATTTTCTCCAGTTCTAATTTCTTTTTCAATTTTTTACTAATTTTTTCCAAAAGTTCCATCATGAGGCCCCTTGACTTGCGGGCCCGGGCGCGATCGTCCGGTCTACCCATGCCTAGCGCCTGCACTGGTAATCGAAATGCAAGGCTAGAAGGCTCACCAGACGCGACAGGCAAACAAAATTCACGAAAAATTGGACCCAGTACAACACATTTGTTTTATGAAACGCTTCATAAAACTCGTTTTAAAAAAGGCTGATGAACATTTTTAGACATCTCACCCGTAGGTCTCAAATACACGAGACGCGCACACTATAGCGAGGAGGAAGGCACCGCAAACGAAATTACCGTAAAGCGGCGCTCCCTCATCTACATTAACAAAAGCAAAATATATTAATAAACTATGGTCTTCTAGCGAGTCGTAATTCGATTCCTCGATTCTCACAGGACTAGACTCACGCATATCTCCGTCGACTCGTTCGGGAAGTTCTCCTCGAGAAAAAAGTTTCTCTAAACCTTCCGTCAGAAACTTTTTCCATTATATCTAAGACTAGAAACGTGTGATGAAGTCTAATAGATTCTTATAGGAAGATGTAAAGTTCATACTAACGCAATACTTTCCGGGGGTTGATAGCTATTCCCTATCCAAGTTTTCTAAGAAAATGGTGTCATGCTTAAGTCGGCCTCTGAGATAATTCTTCTTCACTATCATTTGGCAAGCAAATAATATAAATTCTACTTTTCTAGATGTTTATCCATCGAATACCAAAAAATGTTTGGCAACCAGAAGATCATTATACTTATTGCAATTTTATGCGTTGTTATCAAAGTTTTCAATTTATTGATTCTATGCGATCTTTTGACATTTTAACTTCACAAACATCACTTTGCGTAGTCAAGGCATTTTTCGCACACTCTTGTTGAACAATGCCACAACTGAAAAAAGCTGAATTAAATCAATGGTACTTTTGCAGAATATGATCGGTGTAATGCCGTGCTTTAAAAACCCATTTTCAGCTATCTTTACGGTGCATGAACTCTTTTGAACTTCACTGTCAATTCGAATAGGCTGCTTGCCCAATTGATTTGACAAAGAATATCGTTTTATTACACGAGTCGCTTATCCTGTAACTCACGCCTCTACAAGTTATTTTCATCTTCTGCGAAGAAAATTTGAAGAATGTTGCTCTCTAAATTAATAAAATAAATCATTGTGGAGAAATTCTATGTAATTTTGGCACCATCGAATATAGTAAACCTCGGATATAGTGAACCAAACATGATAGTCCCCCGAAGTTCACTATAACCAGAGTCGACTGTATCAATTTGCAGTAATTCCAAGTTTTGTTCCGAAGCCCCTTTTTGGCATTTTCTTTTTACGTACAGGAAAGGACGACAGGATATGCAGGTTTATTTCAGTTACGACGAAAGGCATGTCAATTAAGGACTAAAACTGAATAAATTGCAAATTAAGGATAAATTCAGTATTGTGTGAAATGAAGATCATGCAGCGCGGCTAGACGAGTCTTGGAAGCATAGGGTAAAATCTTCCCACGTTTTTCTGAGCACTCATTTTGATACGTGGGCGAGAGATACGGGGGAACGTCGTCGGCAGAACTAACAGGGTAAGACTGTAGTTAGTTTGTCGATTCTGTAACATGTGATCCTCCGTGCCGGATTCACTGCCAAAAAGGGGGTGGTATTAAAAGGAGACCTACCTTTTAATTTACTCGTGTCACAGTATCACCCGTCTTTTTAACTAACTTGTGAGCTAACACGTCATAATAAAATATCGCCAAGAATGCTGATGCTATGTAACGTTCATATTCAACTATGAACTGAAAAGGAGATGGGTAGCCATTCCGTTCCTCACGAAAACATGCGCGGATCATGCACATCAGACCACCACCTGCTGCGCGGCGTCGTGGGGGGAGCGGAGGCGGGGGCGGGGGCGTGGCCTGTCACGGCCAGGGCAGCCGGCGCGCACCGCTACACGGGGCGACGCTTTGTTTCGCGCAACAAAGGCAGCTGCGCGCAGAGGAAGCGGCGGGGGCGGGGGCGGGGGCGCGAAGCGACGCGCCACACGTCAGTCACGAAGCACACCGGAAGGACAGAGCTCCGCGACACTTGCTGCTGTACCCTCAACAGCCCACTTCTGCCACTCCAGGAAAACGCCCTCCCCCCTCCTCCTCTTCAGTGGATGCAATGGACGCCACCCCAGACGACGGACGGAAAAGATGTGCGACCTTACCGAATCGACATCAAGTAATTCAAAATCAATAACTTTTTATATTGATAACAAGATAGCGGCCTCGATGTCAAGTTCCCGGGTCTGAACTCAAATGAAGATATGGAACCACCTTGATCGTCGAGTTCGTTGGATGTATACTCTACGTCCATCCTTCAATCATACTGATCGTACAACATCAAACGAACGGGATATTGTTATCCGGAATTTGCAGGAAAAACATGTGTCTTCTTGTAAATGCTGCTGTGACTTGGGATCACAACGTCGTTACAAACGAGGCAGAGAAACATCAAAATTTCAAGAATAGGCGGATGCCAGTTCGTACCGATAGTAGTTATTATAGTGGGGTATTGAGATTAGCTCTGCGAAATATTTGTAAGAACGTCTTGGAACTCCCAGGCAATTCAAATTAATAATGGGAAGTCCACGACATAGCGTTATTATAAACCGCCTATAATTTGCGTAAAGTGTTGAAAAGGCAGTTCGTCACTAGATCTGCTAGGAAGATGGTTGCAAGCAACCTGGAGTCGATTTTCAATGCATCCGACTCTTAACAGCGTTAATAATGAATTTAAGGGATATTATTAATAATAATAATAATAATAATAATAATAATAATAATAATAACTGTAACAATAATTCGGCAGCCTATGTCATTAAACTTCAGTTTACCTTATTTGAATAGTCATTCTAAAGCCTTAAAATATGCCACCGAACAAGCGTTCGCTGGAGAGATAAAGGAAAGTCTTCGAAACAATTAAACAGTTTTCTTTTTTATCGATCTGAGCGATCGCATGAATCATTGAAATTCGTCAATAAGCAGTCAGAGTACATAAAGAGTTTGTGAAAAGCTTGCAAAGTTAACCAGCAGTGTTATTTTCTTTTCTTTTTCTCTCGTATATTTGTTTGTGAACTCGAACGCGCCTTGCTATGATATTCAAACACGTGTGTTGATTCTACTGATGACGCATGTCCTCCCGCTGGCAAAAACGGGGATTCTGAAAGGTCCGGATTCCGTGACGCCTCGCCCCCCGCCCCCCGCCGGGGCTGCAGCACATGACCTTTCGGGTGCCGCGCGATCAATTACGCCCCCGCGCCATCGTTCATTCATCGGAGGCGCCGCCGAGGCTCATTTCCTCCCACCCGGCCGCCTCGCTATCCTTGCTTTTCGCCACTACCATGGGGGGGGGAGCTTTAGAAAATATTTACGGGCGCGGAGCCATTTTTAACAAATGAAAGGAAACAGTTCCTCAACACTTAATTTCTTTTTGTTCACAACTAAGTTATACACGCTCTTTAATTTCCTTTTGTGGTAACATAGAACAGTATACAGCCCACAGGCAGAAGCTTGTTGAAAGAATGGAAAATAGTCAACATTCAAAAGCAACTATTCCAAGTTGAACTAATGTGGGAAGATCTAGATGCCGGTGAAAATACTGTCAAGAGGCCGGAAAAGGCAAATGCCTAGGCGGTGAAGGGAAGAGGACGGGATGGGCACACACGCCGATGACAGCAGGAATCAAGAGAAGCAGTTTTCCTCCTCATGGGTCTAAGACGGCGGTGCTCGGCGCTAGGCTGTGTCAAAAAATGCTTCCTTCTTCGAGCGAGGTCGGCATACTCGAAACAACGTTGACTCGAGTCATGAGCGCGGCCACTGTATCAGACAGAGAGGCCAGACAGCATTTAAGTCCATAAATATTCCGGTAGAAGTCGTCAAAGAGCGTCACATTTTAGGCTTAGAAGGGGCAGATATGTAGAAATGTGAATAATGATTTCAGCGTTACATTTTACTATTCTTTATTAGAATAATGGAATAAATGAATATTAAAAATTTAAGCCAGCTATGGAGGCGAAAAGGGAAGAAACGAGTCTTCTCAGAGGAGCGCACACGAAAAAGTGTACAGAACTGGAGCGTTTGATATTGTAATAAAGAAGACCACGAAATGCATGGATAGATTAATGCGTGTTTTAAGCTCCTGCTTCATACTTCCGCTGGCTACGTACCCACAACACTTTTCTAAACAATATTTTCTATTAGTTCGTAAATTGCTAACCTTTTTTAATGTTACATTTTTAATTTAAAGGATTGTGGTTCATTTAATACATGTCTTTATTACATACGTCTAATCTTTCAAACTGGGAGACGTGGCTCAGTGCATCAACTGATGTCACTGCAGTGCCTCTGACCGGGAGGCCCTAGATTTGAGTCCCGAAGGCGGCGGGATTTTCGACACTAGTTTTTCAGCTATGTCGAATTCAGTCACTGTCTGGAGGAGAATTCTAGCGGCCGGCCTATCTGATTGGTAGTTTTCCGTGGTTTCCCCGATCAACACCAGGTGAATGCCGGAGCAGTACCTTGACGAACGTGTCACGGACCGCGCGAGATCTTTCCTTCCTCTTCCTTGTCCTATCCTCTCGCCTTACACACACACACACACACACGCACACGCACACACACACACACACTAACGCACTACACTACCACAGATGCCGGGAGACCGGTCGGGGACTAAGAACCTTTTCCGGCTGGGGCGTTGCCCCGCTGGTGTGAGATACCTGGTTGAGGAAAACCCCGCTAGTCGACGGTGGGTCAACGCCGGATCTCGTCATCCAGTGGAGAAAGATCACCGCTACCTCCCGATGAAAAAACATGCACTACACTTACGGGAATAACGACCTCGTTAGTTGACGCACCCGGAATCACTAACAATCAAATCAAATCTAATGTTTATAATTAACGGTTCCAATAGTATGCTCGTATCTTACGATAATAATCCAGATTCGGAACCCCCCCCCCAAATGCTAAGGAATTCCAAAAAACGGTTCCAGAACGGCGCGGCGTTCCGGCACCAATGCGCCCTGATCTCTGTGGACCCCGTCGCCTACAGGGAGCTTGGTCTACCGAAGAGGCCCTCCGTCTGACGTCATATTGACGTCCATATTGCGCGGCACTGCGTCAGCCAATCAGACGTATACCTCCCCTGCAAGCTGACACTGATAAATGACTCGTTCAGGTTAAACATTCTTGAATTACAATGTGATTTGACCTTTGCGAACATTACACACTTTCTAAAATGCTCATTTTAAATGTGAAAAGTGCCGATCGGATTCAGAAAGTATTTCGAGGAGGGGGTGAACATCCTAAAAATATTTTCGAATTATTTTTAAATTTAACATTGTAAAATAGTTTTAATTTCAAAAATTAACATTTCAAAAAAAGTTCGAGAAAAGTCATTATGGGAATTCTCATTTGGATAGGATGAGATCGTTAAATGGTAATTATTTTTTTCGACAAATTAAGTATAAGAACGAAAAATGTGAATTTGGCAGGTCATGGCCCCCGTACCCCGTCCCCGCTGGATCGACGACCGACACATTGGTTGAGTAAACATTTTAATACTGCCAGGGGATTATTAATCAGTAGATTTAATTTTACATGGAATTCGAGACATTACATATTTTAACCATCAGTACTACGAGGTGAGGATACACAGAAGGGCTAAAGCTTCGAAATGCGATTGGTCCAAAAGATCGATTAGTGCTTCATCGTACGTCAACAGCTATGATAAATTAGTCCCGTAAGTGTAGTGCACGGTTTTATCGCAGAAGGTAGCAGTGATCTTCGCCCGCTGGACGGCGAAATCCGGTGCCTACCTATATTTTGGCTTTCGGGGTTTCCCCAACCTGGTATCTCTCACCAGTGGGGCACACCCTCAGTCGGGACAAGCTCTAAGCTCCCCACTGGTCTCCCGACATGTGTGGTAGTGTATATAAGGGTGTGTGTGGGTGTGTGTAAGTAAGGGGTGAAGAAAGGACAAGGAAGAGGAAGGAAAAATCGCGCACGGTCTGTGACCCAGTTGTTGGGGTACTGCTTTGGCGGCATTCGTCTGTTGTTGATTGGAGAAACCACGGAAAACTACCGATCAGAGCAGCCGGCCGCTAGAATTTTCCTCTAGGCAGTGGATGAATTCGACCTAGCTACGATGCTAATGTTAAAAATCTTGCCACCGTCGACCCTCGAACTCCCCGGCCAGACGCCCTGCAGTGGCATCAGCTCATGCCCTGAGCCATCTAAGCCGGTGCGTTAGGGCCGCAAATGTCATTCTGCAATTGTGTCGGAAGAAAGATAACTTGAGGCTCCCGAAAAACGGATTTAAAGGACGTAGAAAGTACAGTTTTCGAGTTAAACGTTTTGGAACGCGTGGCAGAACTTTTAATAATAATTTTTAATGGAAAAATCGGTTTTAACAAAACTTGAGATCAGTATGTCAGGAGTCTGTCTAAAAATATTTCGTTAGATACCGTATTCACTGCTGTGCGTTTCGTAGAATATAAAAAAGAGCGTTGCCATTGGGAATAATATAAAAAAAGTAAATTAACCCTGCATGGCAAGAGAACAGTGTACTCTTTGACTCCACAGCGGAATTTTGTTTCGTAGGGGATTTAATCCTAGAGAATCGCAGTCATCCAAAAGGAACTAGGAATGAAAGATTTTGCGAATGAAAACTAGTGGTGCTATAACAGCACGTACGTTTTTCGCCTTTAGTAATGATTATGTGTTAATATTTACACCACAATTTCTCTCCGAATTAACACATCTCATTCATCATGTTTCGTAAAACTCATTTGAAATCGTAGAATATTTGGTGTGAAAATTTAATAGTTTCAAGCAATAGATTTTTTATTCAAAACTTATATCTGGCATTGAATTCATTGAATAAGGTATGCAGTATATTCACGAATATATCCGATAAGTTGTTTAGTCTTATAATATTCAGCGAAGGAGTATGCGAGAAAGTAAAATAATTAAAAGTTAATAAATAATTCGATACTGGTAGCGTTCGCGAACAAATGCAAATATATTGAAAAATATATAATAGTAATTATTAAACACTATAGTATTGTAATATTCTCCAAATGTATAAAATTATTAGTTTATATTAACGCGAACGAAAGGCATCCGTCATTATCGCCTTCTGTTATCAGTGCGCCGTTACAACAACGGGTTACAAGCAGCAATGACCGCTAATTCGTATGGAATACACATTTTGCCATTAGAACTGTTCATACAGCTAGCACGAAAATGAAAATGGACAAAAAATAAAATAATTAAATATATTTTTTTTACATTCATCAAAATTACTCGGTTTTTACATTCATTACTCTTCATTCCCATATCTTATTAAGCGAAAACGAAATCATCTATTCGTTTTCACATTTAATACATTTAAAGGTCGCAATATAAAGTGAAATTATAAATAATAATAATAATAATAATAATAATAATAATAAAATGAAATATGAAATAATATACAAACTCTAACTTCCTAGCATCTACTGCGTAGCATTCATTTTACGTTCACGAAGGGCAGTAAATTGGAAGCGTGCGATTGTTTGTCGCCAAATTACACAAAAATACTCATACACAAAAAATACTCATATTTTCAAAAAATTCAATGTCACCTTATTTGAAGATGTTTTTGATGAATACATTTCATTAAGAAAAAAATGTATCTTCAAAATTGTAGTTAAAGGAAGACGCCGAAAAATTTTTGAATTTTTTCAATTTTCGAAAAATCAGAGCTTTCAACCAACATGAGACCAAAACTATTTTTTAAATGCCCTTCAGACTATCCAACAATGGAGCCGTTTTTGAGAAAAAATTGTTTAAACATTAAAAATTGCCCAAATTTACCCAAATAACTCGAAAAACACCAAAATTTTTGAAAAATTGTACATGGCTTTATTTCAAAATATATCTTTAAGGAACAGAGTTTATTAAGAGAAAAAATATCTTTAATATTTTAGTTAAGAGAAGACGTGGAATTTTTTTTGAATTTTTGTAATATCCCAAAAATTAGAGTTTTATTGAAAATAAGACCTGCACCATTCTCTTAAAGGTCCTTTACACTTTCCAGCAAGAAAATTTAATCAAATTTAAGCCATTTTTTTAAAATTTTGAAAATGTCCCAGAGTCTTCGTGTGAAAATGTCCCCCCCCCCAAAAAAATAAAAATATCAATTTTAAATTCAAGGAACCGCGACATCAGCCAGATCGATGGGAGAATATCAATTTTGGAGAAAATCGGCTGAACGGGTTAGCCACTAGTGTTCTTCACAGGCAGGCAGACGTTTTGCCGTCAATCGATTTTTCGGTTTCAAGGACCCACAAACCATGGATTCTGGCTACACCACGTGTTAGGGGAATTTTTTCTAGATTGAGCATCTGGATTTATTCACTTTTTCGTTGGCAGGGCTCTGTAATAAAGAGTTATTCTGCCGAAAATTTGCCGTTTTTCGCGCAGCATTACATAACGTTGCCTCTATCGTGGTAGCGGTAGCAAGGAAGTAAAAAAAAAATATGTAATCGTATGGCTGTTTTCAATGTTACCCACATAAAGAGAAAGCCTGCGACGTCAGAGAAGAAGTAGAATTGAAGAAGCTGAAACAAAGTAGGCGCCCATATCGTGAATGAAGAAAAGATCTGATTGTTGATTTTCTACTATTAATAAAGGTAATAGGTAAAGAGAACAAATTTGTTTACGGAAAATTTTATCCTGAACCTGAATACATTGCAAAGGAATCGGTCGCCCCTTTCCCTGTCCTTTCTCCAAGAGCGAGTCGGACACCAGAATCGCTTCCCCATTTCATTGGAGATTAATGCGGTCGCGGTCTCGCCCAGTGGAAATGAATATTCGCGCAAGCTAACTTCTCTTCAGCAGAAAGAATATGCAATACCAAGTCAGCGCTCTAGTTCTTCCGAAAGAAACGTCTCGATAAATTCAATCAGCAACGCTCTCAAATTTCATAAGACGCTGAGTCTCTTGTTACATCAGTTTATGTGAAGCACAACTTCCTGAATTTGGTTTCCAGTCTCAGGTTTCCCTGGGAAAATGCGATTATTTCCATACTTTTCTCCAGATTAGTCTCCAAGCATGACTTTTGTGTCCCGTTTGTATTCTTTACTTATCTTAATCAGGATATAAGGGTCAAAAAACGGCGAGTGCTTAACACTAAATATGAATGCTCTCGGTTACTCACAAGTTACAAAGCCTACACATCCCGAACACTCAGCATCCTGATGAGTCCAATCTCCTACCAAAAATCCACCCCTTTCACCTTCCTTACGTTCTTCACCCCCCACCCTTATTTCGAACCCTCTTGCCTCTTCCTCTAACCCTTCTCCCGTTTCTCCCATTCCCACTACCATTCATTTACACCTGATGCCCCATTTTCCTCACAACCTGTCACTGCCGGGACACATTACAACCTTCGACCACGCACTCGAGGTAAAAATGGAGTAAATATATAGCAACTACACTCAGATACAGCAGAAAAACATTCGTGTAGATACTTGCAAAAGATAAACATTCTGCACAATAATGTTCAATCCCTTTCAAATAAAACTGAGTTTATCGAGGCAGCTCTACAGAGCGATTTAAATAAAATAGATGTTCTTTGCTTTATAGAACATTGGTTATCTCCTAATGAACTTAGAATTTTCCGAATTCCAAACTTTTATCTCGCCGGCTTTTATTGCAGAGAGAGAGAGAGAGAATCGCATAAAGGTCTTACGTATGGGGGTTCCTGTAGTTACGTTAGAAATAATATTGATTCTATCTCCTCGACGGAATTAAAAGTGTATTCCGTTGACTATGTTTTCGAAATTTCTGTTGTACATCTTCCTTCGCTAAAAGTGATATTACTTTGCATCTACAGATCTCCAACAAAGAAAGCTGCAGATTATATTTTGTTCTTAGAAAAACTGGAGATAACACTTAACAATGTTAGCAATCGCTCTTTTGAATCCATTGTTTTATGCCGAGATTTTAACATTGATTTTCTGGTCAAAACTTGCGAGAAAGAAGTTTTTCAATTTAATTAATTCCTTCAATTTAGATATTACAATTAATATGCCTACACGAATCACACTAAATTCGATGAAGGCAATTGATCAAATCATAATTAACAAAACTACTACTCGAAATGAAGTTGAAACAAAAGATGTAGGATACAGTGACCACGATGCACAAATTCTTATCATTATAATAAACGCGAACACCGACACAATAAATAATACACGTATGACTAGATTCTTTACAATCAGTAAAATAAAATTATTCATTGATTTCTTGATGCAGAAGTCATGGGACGCGGTTTATAATACTGTTGATACAAGCGACAAATATAATTCTTTTTTTCAACGCTTTCTTTTCATTTTAACACTTTCTTTCCAGAACAGAAAATTAAATATTTCACGGAAAAGCAATTCTTTGATAACACAAGGGATTAGGACATCTTGTAAAAACAAGCTAATTCTTTCTTTCATTTCTAAACGTCATAACGTATCTTAAGATTTCCTCATCTACTCTAAAAAATGCAAATCATTACTAAGAAAAGTCATAAGACAGGCTAAAATCATGAAACATGATCAGGATATTTTGAACTCAAATAACAAAACAAACGCAATGTGGAAAACAATAAAAAATACGACCAAATCAACTAGAAACCTTGAAGAGAATGTTGTTTTAAAATATAACGATATAAATGTGAACTATCCAGCAGTCTCTTTAAGCAATACTTTCCGAAAACTTCTGCCGACCTCTTTAAGCGTCTTCAACCACACAATTCAATATCAGACAGTTCCCCCAACATTTTAGATATGATGTTCGTTTCCGAAACTTCTTCCTATGAAATTCTGATAATAATCGGTAAACTAAAAAATAAATATTCGGCCGGTTTAGATGAATTCCCGGATTCTTTGTTAAAGACCTGTGCGCCTGCCATTATACACCCGTTGACTTACATATTTAATGCATCCTTATGCACCGGAACGTTTCCAGATATTTTCAAAACTGCTAAGATTAAGCCGCTCTTCAAAAAAGGCAACAAAAATGAAATTCGAAATTATCGGCCCATATCTCTTCTATCAGTTTTATTCAAAAATATTAGAAAGACTTTTTTACGTACGAACGGAAAACTTTTTCAGTAAACATGATGCGCTTTCAGATTGCCAACATGGATTTAGAAAATCAAAATCAACTGAAACAGCCATATTTTATTTTCTTAAAGATGTCGCCTTATCATTGGACCAAAACGAAGCACCTATTGAATTATTTTTAGATCTCTCAAAAGCTTTTGACGTCATTGATCATGACATTTTACTGTCAAAATTACCTTCATATGGAATCCGCGGTATTACTCTAGATTGGTTATGTTCGTACCTTAAACAACGATCTCAGAGAGTGGAAATACCTTACTGGAATTATGAAACATTATGTACGCACTTTTCCGACTCTACCAATTGCACATGGAGTTCCTCAAGGATCGATTTTAGGCCCTATTCTGTTCCTACTTCACGTAAACGATTTGCCTTCGAAGATTCGAAACGGAAGAACAGTTCTCTTTGCGGATGATACGAACATTCTTCGCAAAAAAGAAACCGTAAATACAACAATATCAGATGTTTCAAATTGGTTCCGAAATAAATTAATAGTAAACGAAAAGAAAACGGTTTTAATGCAGTTTTCGATTTCAAATAAACAATTCTGTGCTCCATTGAAAATGAACGGTATACCATTGACTGATGTTAAGGCAACAAAATTTTTAGGTCTCTCAATTCAGTCAAACCTTAAATGGAACGTCCATTTAAATGAATTGAACACAAAATTAAGTTCATTATGCTATGCGTTCAGAATTCTTGCAAATTCAGTCAGCCTTCATACTGCTCGTTGTGTATATTTCGCGAATGTTCATTCCCGCCTGATATGGCATAATATTCTGGGGAAATACATCTTATAGCTCTCAGGCTTTTAGATTACAAAAACGAATTGTACGAATAATAACCAAATCCCACCCACGTGATTCTTGTAAGCCTCTCTTCATTAATCTAGGAATTTTACCATTACCATGTCTGTTTATTTACGAATCAGTGGTTTTTGTCAAAAATGACTTGCTTAATGGCGGGAATATATTTTCAGAAAATGCCGATGTCTATTACTATAACACTCGACGTAGAAATCATATTCATCAGGTGACAGTATCAACAGCTCATTACAAAAAATTCATACACAATACATGTACATTATTTTACAACACTTTGCCAGATGACATTAAACGATTAAATTCGATAGAAAAGTTTAAATCCAAAGTGAAATTGTTTCTGCTGCATAACTGTTTCTATACAATTAGAGACTATACTGAGCATCACAAGGAAAGTAACATTAATTTTAACAGTGATATTTAATGTATTATTTACCATTGGACTGTATAATTCTAAACAATATGTAACATGTAGCATTGTAAATCGAAGTTGCAGCTTCTGGGTCAATGACCCCCATCTCGATCAGGTTTTTCGTCCAGTTTCCCTAATCCATTGAGTAAATGCTGAGATGGCCCCTTGCTTTGCTTCTGGACAGAAATGTAACTTCATTATCTGTGCACGTCTTCTAGAATTCAGTGGGAAAATATAGTTATTCAAATTATCGTTTCCATGTTGTCGCGGCAGGAAGTATTATTTCTTGACGAAGGACATCATGGATGAGAGCCCAAAATGTTTTGCTTATTTATCCTTGAAAATAGATTTTATTACATGGGAGCGTTCTTTTTTTTTAAGAATTAATTCAAAAATCAAGTAGTATATGACTTAGTGTAGGGATCACATAAATTTGAAAATTTGCACAAAATTCACTTCTCCTCATAGCAAGTCATACACAGTTTTAACGGTTTTTTTGACGTAAAAAATAAATAAATAAGTGGTGATTAAATTAGGAGATAAATCTAGGAGGGTTTCCCATATATTTATTTAACGACAAAAACAGTTAAAAACTGTATGGAGAAGAAGTACAATAGAAGGGGGGCGGAATAGAAGTACGTTTCCGAGAGCTCTAGAATTCCCACACTCGCTTTTTTCGAACTAAACTGAATTATGAATAAAGCTAGTAACAAACTTTTGGGCGAAACTTGTTAACAAGGAATATTCGCTCCCACGTAATGTAAACTATTTGCTTACGCAAATGAACAACTGAATGTTACTTTGATCGTGCTCCTCGTGAAAGAATCAACTCATTACCGTGAGAACATGTAGAAAGATATGATGTTGACGAATTATCTAAAATAATTCACCAACATCTTCTGAGCTCAAGACAACATGCGCAGATAGTGAAGGTATATGATGAGTTCTCTAACTTTCTTGCCTCGCTATCTTCTATTTTTCATACAAAAAATTATGCAACTTTTGAACTTAAATCATCTTTTACTTCAACCCAATTTTCACATCTGTATATTAACATGTATCTAGCCTTTGAACAAATACTCCGAAGTTTTGTTCGCAAAACGGTCAAAAATTTCTTCTTTCACCTCACACTCTCTGAAAGCATTCTCCCCCGAAGGAACTTCTTGAAGTTTGATAAGTGGTAGATATTGCTGGGCGCCCCATCTGCAGGGGGAATGGTCCAACTCCTTTAAGCCGTAGTCCTTCACAGCAATAAGCATAGATGCGTTGTCGCGAAGAAGCTAAAAACCACGAGCGTTCATGCACTGCATCCAACTCAAATACCTCTCCACAAAACTGAGTGAGATGTCGACTGCAAACACAGCATTACAACAATGAAAGACAAGACTATCTACCGCTCAGAAAGTTTTCCCATTGATGAACCTCATCCTGATCAGGCCAGATACGTATGGAACCACCTAATACATTCGTCCAGAAGCAACGCAAGGGGACATTTTAGCATTCTCTCAATGGATCAAGGGAAATGAAAAAAAATGATCGATAAGAATAATTCTTATGATTATAATTATTATAATCATAAGTTTATTCTATATTCACTTCATTTATTTAATAACAGAGTAGTAGCAGACGATAAAAAAGGAATATCGCGAATCAATCCTCTAATTGTAAATTAGGGTTATCCAAAATCGTAGGAAAATTATTATCACGCCCCGTTGAATTTTATACGAGCATTGAGAATCTCGCACAGAGTGTTATGTACGCGTTAGGGCATTACATTTTCAGCTAGGATATTTTGTTCGATATGAAACCATCTAACGGAAGGATAATAGTATCGAGTGACCTTGGTTGGTCTAGCATGATAGTTTAAGTAATGTAATTAGTGGAAACGTATGAATCCAGTGCCTTGGTAAACATATTTCGAACGTACATTTATATCGAGAAAAAAATGGAGAAACAGCCAACAGAACTGTTATTCGAAATGTATTCGGAAGTAAAAATGCTACTTATAATGTTATTTTGCTATTCTAAGTTTCTATTACAATAAATATCCAAATATTCACGTCATCAACAAATAATTATTACTGCCTTTACGTAAACAGAAAATTAAGCCCTGAAAAGTGTAGAAGGTTCAATAAATTAGTAAGTCGCATCAACTCAAGACAGAAGTATTTGCTTTTGAACATAAGAGATGGAGCGTTACCATTCGCTTACAAATTAAAACAATCGACGCGCTGTAATAAGTTGAACAGAACAATTAAGACACTTTAAAATTAGGGCTTGCCTCTTTTACACGGATGTGCGATTACCAGGCAAATAGATTAAACGCGTAAAACACATCCTGTGAGGTTAAACACTTCCCTCGCGTAAGCGTAGCCAAGAACTAATAGACATACTCACTGCATTTTACTTGTTTTCCTACGTTTGGCGAGTATTATGTCAATCATTTCCATCGTGTATTATGATGTTTCTAACATTATTGTATAGTACCATCATGTTATGCCGCAAGATGATTCAAATGTAGCCGACATTGAAAACTATAATTTTCTACCTTAATATTTATCTGGATTGGTTAGCCCCGTGGACTAATTGAATTCTACATTTTGTCTATCTTTATTAAAACATTAAAATTGCTTTATAGTGGAACCTAACTTGGAAGGGTCTGACCCTGAAATGTACGTTACATAATTTAGGCTTGTGTGTGTGTGTGTGTGTGTGTGTGTGTGTGTGTGTGTGTGTGTGTGTGTGTGTGTACGTATGTAGTATGTGTATATATACACAGATTTGTGAGATTAAATTGACAGATCAGTCACTCAATTGAAGAGCTGAAGCCCCCAAAGAGTAATACAGGGTCCAAAAAGATCTTATTTTGTAGATTGCGGCCTAAGAAACATAACTCGTTTTCCCACTGAGGCTTCGAAAATAATGTTTTAAGGGTTTCCAAGTTATGCCTGATACATCAGAGCAACGAATTATGTGGACTGCATGTGTACCTGCCAACTTCATTAGAGAATATTGCAAACTTCTTTATTTTTCAACTTAAATAAGTGTGATACCCCTCTGAAGAGGAATCTCCTACCCAATAGTAGCACGTTCACGAGTTTTTGCATCGTTGGCGTCTTTATAAATCGTGTAAAACAAAAATATTTCCTTAGTGTGTAAGTTCCTTCAATATTCGAACAAAAATTCTTGTAGACGCTTATGGTTATTTGAGAAAGATAGGTGCAATCGGTTCACCGTCGAAATTTTTCCTTTTCGAGAAAACTCGACTTCTTCCGGGCGCGTCTTTCAATTACAGTCCGTGTAACAATCACACGGTCAGCAGCTGCGCTACGTTGACTGGTTGGGGAGTTGTACCTTATGCCCCCCCCCCCCCCACCAAACATATCGGGAGACCAGTCGACAGCTTAGAGCTGACCCCGGGCAGGGGAAGTGCTCTCTGAAGGTTTGATTATTTTGTGATTCCGGGCGTGTCAATTGCTATGGTCATTAATCCCGTAAGTGCAGTGCATGCTTTTATAACGAGATATGGCGGCGTTCTTCTCACGCAGGATGCTTAGATCCGGCGCCAACCTACACGTCGACTTGCGGAATTTTCCCCTCACAGATATCTTCGCCACCGATGCACACCCCACCCTCCGGCTCTAAGCTCCCGACCTGTGTGATAGTGTAGTGCATGGAAATGGGTCTGTAAGGGGTGAGGAAGGACAATTATGAGAAGGGAATTTGTTGCAATAAAAAAAGAAAAACATGAATATACATATGTATTTATTTTTTTCGAAATATGTAAGAAAACGTAAGACGAACGTCAAATGAAATACGTAAGAAAACGTAAAAGAAATATGTAAGATGACCACCTCCTACACGGAATCCAACGTGCAGACCGGCACCGAAACTCTCGTTCTAGCAAGAGAGAAACACTACTTCCTGCGATATAACACTCACTACACTTACGAAACTAATGACTAGGAAAATGAATTTATTGTAAATAAAAACGCAAAATATGTACATAAATGCGTATTTAAATTTTCAAATATAAGTAAGGGAAATTACAAAATAAGTAAAATAAAAATGTATGATAATATCCCACACGAACATTTTCAAATGTTCGAACAAATGTGACACTTCAGACCTTGAAGTGAATTTGATGCAGCTGAAAGAACATTCTACCTCCACAGCAACAATTGAATACAAGAAGCACTCACTCCTTTGCCATAGACGGGCCGTAAGGAGCGGAGAGGGGGATGGAATTCGGGGACCACGCCGCACAATTCCCACATCGTTTATACGTAGCATCTGCAGTCTCGTTTACCAGTGTGTCCTCAGTTTCGAGTCCTGACTAACAGTTATTGACAATAGCTAGATGCTGACAACCGCTGGGTAGAATTCAGCCACTGTCTGGAGGAGAATTCTAGCGGCTGGCTGCTCTGATCAGTAGTTTTACATGGTTTCTCTGATCAATATCTCGCGAAAGTCGGAGAACCTTCACAAGCAGATCTCGAATCGCGCATGATTTTTCCTTCCGTTCCTCTCCCATTATACACTTATTTATGTGACATTACCACGTATATTGGAAGAATGGAGGGCATGCCCCGGCTGGGACGGTTCCCCGCTGGAGAAAGTACTTGGAGGGGGAATAAGCCCACTAGCCGAAGAGAAAGTCGGCGCCGGAACTCATGAGCCTGCCCGGGGGGTGTGTGCCGGGAATATAGCATGAACTACACTTACGGATCAACTTATCTAAGTAGTTGACTCACCCGAAAACTGAACTGATCCAACATTGTAATTGAACTCAATTTACAGGAAACAAATGGCACAGATTGATGGCATCATATTTACAAAGGAGTACTTCCATTGAGTTCGAACGGGCGGGGTTCCATGAATAGTTTCAGAATTTTGCGTCCCCAACACAGAGGTGTAGTTGCTGGGGGGAGGAAGTGGGATAAGACAATCGTCTGTTAGAAATGTCTTTCAGATTTCTGTCGTGTTACGTTAGGGCTTTAAGAAATATGAGAAAGCATGTGGTTGCAATTACTACAGCTTTGCAAATAATCTATCTTCCATGATTTCCGAGAAGCTGAGGGTAAGTTTGATATTCACGATAAGGAGATCAAAGAAGAGCGCAGTATAACTTTGCTTTCACAGAAAGACATTTCAGAAACATTTATTTGCAAACTCGTGTTCGAAAAATGCCGTTTCGACATGTCAATAGATTTAACGAACTATGAAAAAAATCTGTAGTATTAGGTAAAATATGTAAAATGTGTAATAATATCAAAATATGTAAAAATAAGAAAGATAAAAATGGTTTTAATTCATTCAAAATACAATGCAAACGCTTAACAAAAATTATTGAATGCAGGAATCTTCTACCAGTAAAAATATGATGAAAATCCGACCCCTACTAATGACCATAGCAGTTGACGAGTCCGGAAACACCAAATAATCAATGACTGATAAGTAGAGCCAGGAAGTAGAGGCATTTATTGTACCTAAAATAGGCAGAAAAAAGGCATTTATTTTTACTAAAATAGGCATGAAAAAAGGCATTTATTCTAGCTAAATTAGAGATGCAAAAGACGTATAAATAATGAAAAATCACATTCGAAAGGAGTTTTTCAGATAGCGCGGGTGTCCACCTCCCTGGAAACGTCTAATACTGGAATATTCTGAAATGTTTTAACAATATAAAACTGGACTGTCGTAATAACCATTTTTTTTTTTTTTTTAAATTTGTTGCGTCCATTTTGACGCAACGCGTCTCGAAGACCCTTACGGGTCGTTGAGCGCTTTGCGCTGTGGAGTAATCCTCCGTTACTTTGCGCGCTTTTTGGAGTAATTCTCCATTATCACTGTCAGGTCGCGTCACGTCGCAGTCAGTTGTCAAGAGGACCGCCAGGTAGCATCTCCGCGTACGCGCCTCCTACTACGCGCTCCTGCGTCACTACCCAGCGGCCAGAATTGGGAAGGAGTAAGGATAGGGGCAGGGTTTAGGACACTTCACAAGAGTTGGACTAGCCCTTGTGAAGCAGCCAAACTCGTTTTGTTGGAACAAATTTCACATGAGATTCGACGGGAATCGAACCCGGATCTCAGTGGTGAAAGGCTTGCGACTTTGCAATGAGCCACGAGTTCAAATATCAACAAAAATTGGACAATTATAATTGCTTTTTATACAGCTAAATCATATCACAACAATGAGACGTAATTCATTCTAATTTAATGCTTGAATATATGAGTACTTGAGGAAACAGTTCTTTCTAACATTCATACAATAAGTACACGACAATTCGCAATGTAGAAAATTTACATCAGCGCACATTGTACAACTACATTCCTTTAAAAAAAACCATTGGTGCTAAAACAGCACGTACTTTCTCGCCTTTAGTAATGGTTATATAATACTATTTATACAACTTCTCTCCGAATTAACACATATCAGTCATAATTATTTGTAAAACTCATTACAAATCGTAGAATACTTGGTGCAAATTTTGCGTCCCTAACTCAGGGGTGTATATGCAACTAAATATTTTCAAGCAAATATCAACAAAAATTGGACAATTATAATTGCTTTTTATACAGCTAAATCATATCACAACAATGAGACGTAATTCATGGAAATTCGCGAGCCGCGACGCGGAATGCCATTGTTCCATTCCAATCTGATATTCCCATAACGTTAACAATTTTTACTTCCTCGTATACATATGTACATACGGGAGTAATATACGTAGTATAGAGAAAGTTATGTAATGCTACGGAAAATCGATTTCGAGATTTCAACGGAAATACTCGTTTTGAGGTCCCCTGATACCGAAAGAGTGTTTTTTTTTTCTTTCAAAACGTCCGACCGTCTGTCCAACTGTCCGCCCGCCCGTCGCGACGGGCGGGCGTTGGTCCGTCCGTCCGTCTGTGAACACTGCTACCGCCTAAACCAAAAATACGATCTCTTCCAAATTGAAGAATCCCATGTAGATCCGGCTCTAGTTAAAACTTTGAAATTTTGAAAAATATTCTATTAAATTTGGAGGCACTTTACATGAAGCCCTCGGACATTTTCAAAATTTTCTCAAAAACCGCTATAAATTTTTTCTTTAAATTTCTTGTAAGATAAGAGTAAAATACACTTATAAATGTGGCATAGGTCCGATTGTCACGGTTAACTCCCAATTTTCGAAAATTGCAAATATTTTATTTTTTCCGGCGTCTTCCTACAACTACAAAATTGATGACAGAATTTTTTCTTCAAATGAAATTTGTTGTGATAAATAGTTCTTTCAATTAGGTCAGGCAGACTTTTTTGGAAATTTTAATAGTTTTCGTGCAATATTTGCAATTTTAAAAAATATCAAAAACAAGATTTTCTCAAAAACGGCTCCAAATTTGTTCTTTAAATTTTTGGAAAGGTTAGTTTCAAATGAACCCTTTACCATGACATAAACGCCATATTGCTCAATTCTTTTGTATTTTCAAAAATTACAAAAATGGAGTTTTGTTTACTTCTCTCTCACATCTGTAATATTTACATTAAAGGCGATTTCTACACAATATTATATTTATGAGGACGTGTGCTTTAAATAATGTCAAATAAAGTTTCTCGAAAACTCAACAGTTTTCTGTAAAAATTAACTCAAAATTCCGCATTGTCAGAAACGCTCAAACACCACTGTCTCAAAAATGGCTCCAAAAGTTTTCTTCAAATGTTTCCAATAAATAGTGCTAATTGCACTGTTTAATATGACATAACGTTTATTTTGGTGTATTCTTTTGTTTTGTTTTTTCAAAAATTACACAAATGTAATATTTTGGGGGCTTCATGTAAAGTACCCCCAAGTTTTAAAGAATGTTTTTCAAAATTTCAAAGCTTCAACTAGACCATCACGCCGCTAATATTGACATTTCCATCGATTTGTATGCATTATTACATTTGTAAGTGGATGTGCTTCAAATGAAGTTTTTCGATAACTCAATAGATTCCTGTGAAAAAGAGCTTAAATTTCGCATTTAGAGTGCATAATTCGCATTTTATGCTTAATTGCCATTTTCTTAAAAACAACTACGAATTTTTTAATGAAAATTTGTATTTAGGACGAGTTTTTACTCTGCTTTAATATTTTTGAAGTAATAATTGGATTGTACTACTAGGAAAGCAAGAAGAGGACTACTAGGAACGAAGCCAGAGAATGGAGCAAGACCTTTAAGTCACACCACACCAAGGAAATTAGAAAACTTTACTACGAGAAAGTCTGTGCCATTCTGTAGCACCTGTAGTTATTTCAAATATTTCAAATAGGGTTTAGAGAATTCCTAAAATATTAATTTGTAAGCTTATAACAAAAGTTCGAATGCAAGAAACTAAAAAAAGAAATATGAAATAAAACAAAAATTCTAACTTACGTAGCATCCAACTGCCTGGAATTGCTTCTCATATTATGTTTAGGAATCGCGGGATATTCGGAGTGGGTGACTAAGTTTGACGCCAAATTACTAAAACTATACTTATATTTCGAAAAATTCAACATGACCTTATTTAAAGATCTATTTTTGATGAACACATTTCATTAAAAAACACATGTATTTACACATAGATTGTTTTCATTTTAAAAATTTTCGAAAAATCAGGTATTTTAACGAACATGATACATGCACCATTCTCTTAAACGTCCTTCACACTATCCACCAAAAAAATTTAATCAACAATGAGGATGTCATTTTTTTGAAAATTTAGAAAATGTTCCAGGGGCTTCATGTAAAGTACCCCTCAGAATTAAAATATAGATTTCAAATTGAACAGGCCGCAACATCAGCCAGATCGACAGGGGAATCAATTTTGGAGAAAATCGGCTAAACGGAATTAGCCGCCAGCGTTGTTCACAGACAGATGGCAAGGCCTTTTGTCGTCAATCGATTTTTCGATATCAGGGCCCGGCAATAAGAGTATTTCTGCCAAAAATTCGCCGCTTTTTCCGCAGCATTACATAACTTTCTCTTCGTAAGAAAGTACCTACTTAAGGCGAGAAAGTAAAAAGCACTTGCCAGACTTGTTCAAACCAAATGTTGAAAATATGGCGTTATCGGAAACTCCATAATAATTCTACAAAATCTAGAAACAGCATTTTTAGAGCAAAACTAACCATACAATTCAGACGTAACGGTAGGAGAAGACCTAATAAACTGGAGCTGAATCTAAGTGAGGAGGTTTTAAAGAAAGAGGAACTGGTAATCGAGGACTCTTTACCCCACCACTTCCTCCTTTCCCCTCGAGCCGCTGTAGAAAGAGTCGCGATAGTCGTGCAAGGTTCACCTGCGTCGTCCTTTCTTCCGCATTTTTTCCTCGAAATTCTTTTCGTTGCACTCTTACCTACTTCGCTTAAGCGTTCAACGGCACTCCAGGCTACCACCCGCCAATAAAGAGCGTTAAATACAAAATTTTTGGTGATGCATTTCCTGTAGTCATCTCACCATTTCAAATATTTCTATTACCATGTTTCCTTATATCATACACACAGACGATGCGATAATATTATAGTGATGATTCGCCGAACATCTTATTTCCATTCTAACGTTTCATCTTCATGGTTCCCTTGTTTCGGTAAGTCTATCTTTGTGGTTAGCTATTGCCCTGCGATTCCTAATTAGTCATCTAACCGCTTCTACTAATTAGCTAATTTTTACATTTCATGACCCAAATGAAATCGCATGTTTAGGACATGATTTATAATGGCACACGACTCATCCATGAATAATTCAAACACGTTAGCAAAACTGCATGACTAATAATTCATCAAAATATTTTTTCCTTCCTGTTTCTCCTCTATTCGTGCCTTGTTTGCTCCATCTGAACGACTTTCAGCATGACATATGGAATACCATCGACCAAGTAAACTTAAAATGGCAATATTTCTCTTTCTATAAAAAATAGTTTTGATTACCCGCGATTTACTGGGTAAATTACAATAATAACGCAATAATAATTAACAATCCATAGCTAACTATTAAAAACAATGATCAGTTCATAAAGACAAGGAAATGTGTAAGTACAAGTATTCTAATAAACCTATTAATTACATTTAACAAGATGAACAGTCAAATTTAAACGAGAATTAGAGTTCGTCAGAATGTTTACAAAGTGGATAAAACATTTGTATGGAAATATCTTTCGATTCCAACATGTAAAGATGCTACCATTGGCGTGCACAACCTAAAACGCCAGCCCCCCCCCCCCCAACTACGTATCGAGGTTCCTCTAGGCCCCATTGCCCATTAAACTTTCTTATTTACAAATGGCATATTTTTCTAGGAAATATTTTTTTAAAAATTTAAAAAATGTAATTATAAATTTAATGGTGCAATTAATAAATTCTAGTGGAATAACGTTGAACCATTAACAGAATTGCGAAATGGTTAAGGGATCAATCCTCCAATATCAGCTTAAAAACGTGAAACTCAGGAATCGCTCATATATCCAGAAATAAAGTGCTGTATTACAAGGGGTACGGGGTCTCTTTCGAAAACTTCAACCCCCCCCCCCCACACACACACACACACACTATGCGCACGACTTCGTATATTTATTCTTAAGCGGCGTTTCGCCCGTAACGCCGTCATCCAGCGCCACGGCCGTGCTTGGCTGAGGAACCGGGGCGGAGAACACTTTGCCCACGCGCACGCGCGCGCATCAAGGGGCGCGACGGGCTTTCTCCGCCGCGCCGCGCCGCGCTGCCTCCGCGAACAGAACCAGCAGCCACGAGGGAGACCAAGGGGGAACATGGCCCCCTGCAAAGCCACGTTTTTTGGAGGGTAATTTGACTCGATTTGTTCAAATTATCCCTATAAAGATGTCATCACATCAAAGCAGCATTCTCGTTATGAATATATCTGTGCCCGTACATTTTTTTTTTATGCTGACATTTATGGGGGTCTCGATTGAAATTGCTTCCTCCCCTGAAATTCTCCCTGGATTTGCCACTGAGTGAGATGAGGCTAACGAGAGGTTCCGGAATGCTTGTCTCTGGGGACACTCACGAGGAACTTATGTTGAAAATCGTCGCAAACGAAATTTACAGTACAGTTATTTTACATATTTAACGTTCGCGAATACAGGAGTTGTGCTTGAACAAAATTTCAATTATTTGAATGAACAATTACATTTCTACAAATTGTAAGTACATTTGTGTATTAGTTGTGTTGGTAAGTACATTTAACAAATTTTTAACTTTCATCCTATGTAAATTGAATAAAAATGTGGCATACAGTTTAAACAAATTAACAGATAGTAAGAAAAAAACAATGTAAAATACATGGACTAAGTTTCTGAACTTTATCTTCGTTCTCTATTTTTAGAATGTATGTGTCCAAAAATGTGAACAAACATTCAGAGTTTCAATTTCTCGTTCCTGCTTACGCAGTATAGAGAAAGTAATGGAATAGGGGGGACAGCGAATTTTCGAGAGAAAAACTCTTATTGCCAGGCCCTGGCAACGAAAATGTATAAATCTTGTAACTATATGTAGTACATTACTCCCTCTAACAAGTTGTGTAATCAGAACCCATATTTTGTGGGTCCTTGATACCGAAAAATGACGGCAAAACATGTGTACCTCCGCCAGTCTGTGAACAACGCTAGCTGCTAAACCATAAGCAGAATTTTCACCAAAATTCATACCCCCAGTTGATCTGGCTGATGTCGCGCCCCCTTGAACTTGAAACCGATATTTTAATTTTGGGGGGTATTTTATGTGAAGCCCCTGGGACATTTTCAAATTTTTCACTCAAATAACACCAACTTTTTTGATTAAATTTTGTGAATAATGTGAAGGACGTTTAAGAGAATGGTGCAGGTCTCATTATCGATGAAATCCTTGATTTTTCGAAAATTGCAGAAGTTAAATTTTTCTTCGTTGTCTTCCTACAAGTAAAATAGTGTAGAGATTTTTTCCTCAATGAAATCTGTTCTTTAAAGAGAGATTTTGAGGTAAGGTCATGTACAACTTTTCGAAAAATTGAGCAGTTTGCACGTGTTTTGCATGAAATATAAGAATTTTTTAAATTTTCTCACAAATTGCTCCAATTTTTTCTTTAAATGTTTTCCTCGTACGTATTGTAATTTTTTACTTAAAATTTTTCCTCTTATGTACTCTAAAGATAGTGCTGATGGTCTCATTTTCTGCCTACTCCCTGTGTTTTCGAAAATTGCAAAAGAAATTCGGAATTTTAAACTCGAATTCGGGTGCTTCGTTTGACGCGTTGTTAGCTCGCAAAATAGCGATATAGTGATTTCAAATTTGTTCGAATTCATCCCACTGTTGTAGGTCGTGATGATTGCGTGATGTAGATAATATTCTTATGAAAGGAAATAGATTGAAGGAAGGTAATACATTTAACTTAAAGCTAACAGACCCATTTCTTTACTTTAAAAAGTGTTAAAAATAAATTAAGCGAACTGCTTTTATAATGTATAAAAGAAAAGACGATTATTTTTTGGGGTGTTTGTGTGTGTGTGTGTGTCTTCTTTGATGCAGAGCGTCTGTGAATTCTTGTTGGGTGTTGAGCTCTTGCAATGGAGTAATCCTCCGTTATTATCTTTGTTAAGTATCGTCAGATTGCAGTCAGTCCGCGCCTTTTATCCCTTCGGCCAGGGTCTCGGCGCCGTAAGATCCCGAGGTTCCCCGACGGTTACCCAACCTGGAACTCGCAAAGTCTCGAATTCGCTTAAACTCCGTGTCTTCAAGAAGCGTACACTTGAATTTATTTAGAGCTGTCCCTGACGTAAATCAGCTGTCATCTAATCGGGGGCTTACACATCACTATAGTGACGTCACAATGGTAACGTTCAACCACAATTTTTTTCCACAGTCCTTCACAATTTCTTGGTTTGAATACATCCCAGGATGCCTCGATACACCTAAAGGAAATCTCAGTCACTTCCTCCTCAGCAAATGGGCCCTTTCTCTTCTCATTAATTTGCGAACATCTAAGCTAAACGTTAACAGCATGAAAGTAATGTGATCAGCTTAATGTTATTCTTGGTGGAAAGTTTTGACTCCCGTCGTTAATTATTCGGAGTGAGAGCATGTTATTGGAATGTTAATGGAACGAATTAGCTTCCTAATTAGATCATTTCTAGCAAAGCGGGAGGAAAACTTTGAAAAAAATCTGAGTAACTCTTGTCAAGAAACAAGTAGTCTAATGGAAATGATTTTATTTTATCATAATTTGCTTTAAGACATAGATTGTTCGCTTCTATGACTTTGCTATCCTATGAGGTTTTTATCTTTTTGCAATCAGGGGGCCCCGGAAGGAAATATAGCACTAATTCAGAAACAAATAATAAAATAAGTTTATTTGTCTACGATGGTAAATCTGCAAATTATATATACGATATTTTAAGTGTTAGTGCCTATGTTCCTCTCCAAGGCATAACACGTACAAATTATTATTTCAAATACTAATTTGTACGTATTTTAGATTCACAGACATAGATATGGAATTGCCAAATGTTTGTCACATTTATCCAGAACTAGGTCGGACAGCTATGAAAATTTTAATTTCGAAAGAAACTGAGTTACCATAATGTTCGAAAAAAATTGCAAAATTGTATTTACTTAGATTGTGTTATATTTAGAACATAAGAAAGAAGACACGACACAAATTTTGTTCGTATGCTATAAGAATCACGTTTTTTACTTTGCAGTGTATCAAAGATTTTTAAAACAGTTTTATTACAAATACGATGGAACATTTGTTGAGTTTCACATTTTTTAAATTTATAAGATTTGAATATTTATGTGGATTACTGTTTAAGAAGAAATATTGCAAATCTCAAAAGGTACACGGAGCATTTTACTTCATTGTACTTTGTGAAATCATTTATCATAGTGAAATTGCCACAGTTTTCGAGAATTTGGTTCCTAATTTACTCTTTTAAACTTTTAACTCGTATGTGTTTATTAACATACAAAGTGTAGTGTTTTAAGTCATTCAAATACTTGCTATGAAACTTGACCACATTGCCAACGTCCAAGATCATAGTGGCACCATATGTCTCAGAAATTACCCAATTGATGCTACAATCTCAGCGCCAATTGAAGTATTATGATGCGGCCTTCATCTGAGGATCGTCAGATGTATTAATTCTATTCAAGTTTTGGTCATCGTTCTTCCACAAGGGAAAAATGTTGACAAAGGCCGCTAATTATATATTATTCAAATAAAAATAACTGCATCACACATTCAATTTACAATAATGTTAGAGTTGCATAATATAAACATTTACGAAAATTGACGTCTCAACTTATCTTGAAAATACATCAAATGATAATTTAAATAGATTTTCGTAACAAGGTTCCAAACTGTGGACAGGTTTTTCAAATTATCGTGAACGAAAGATGACACCTCGGTATCAATTCCCACAAGACACATTTGTTTGACACGTCCTGTGAGACAAATAAACACAAGCGACACGTCACAATCTATACCAATTAACACCTTTGTAACATCCGCCATATGGTGCCGGGCGCCAACCGGCATCCTATGAAGGCCGGGAACAATGTTTGATTACTCACCCAAAATACAAAGTTGAAGAGCATAAGCAGTGTCTTAACGCACGCCATGGCAGCAACGGTTTGCAAACGTTTCCCCATTGTCGCGAAGTCGTCGACGACCCTTGGCTCTGGTGGATGGAGGCGGACGGCGCGACGGGCAAAGGAGTCCCAGGAGCAGCGCAGACCTCGCTCCCCAGCAGCTGCTGCGCGACTGTGAAGCGCACTCGCACGCACGCCCCCTTGTGATGCCGACGCGAACCCCTACAGCAGGCCGCTCTGCGCATGCGTGCACAATTTGGCGGCGAAACTTGATTTTTGCACACTGTATACCCATGGCGAAAAGATTTTCATACCATGTGTTTATCCATTTCAGCGTATGACTGGTAAATGATGGTAATCCGATTCCAACTATACCAGCAGAAAAAAATAACTGTCATTAAGAAATTATATTTATATATTCTATCTAATCATGATATTCGATTTTGCTGCCAATTACTGACGAGAGTATCACGAATAATAATCAATAATTTTTACTTCCTCGTATACCAGTACGTAGTTAGAGAAAATATTGTAATGCTGCAAGGAAAATTGCCAATTTTTGACAGAAAAACAAGTATTGTGGCCCCATGATTTGGAAAGGATTTTTTCTTGCTTCTGAATGTAGTAAATTACATCCTTGTGGACGTAGGGTAGTCAGACTCCACGATTTAATGTCCTCGATAGTTGATACCGAAACTGTTTTTTTTCTCTCTCTCAGAGCCTGTTGGTACTTCTTTCTGGCTGTGACAAAGATTTGCACCTAAACGCAGTGCCTGACTAATGAGCGCCCTATGCTGTCAAATATTTTAGCGCCCTTTTAATTTGCTTTTATTTTACATTGAAGCTATTTGTAATATTTTGAATAAAAAAATTTGACGATATTTATAACCGAGCAAATATTGTGTACATATTAATAATTGATTATACACAGCACTTTATTTATAAAATTTTAGGCTCCGGAACGCGCCTCCATATTAATCATTAAAGTAATAGAAATAATTGAATATATTATAATTTAATAATTATTCCCGAGGTATATCGGAACGCCGTTCCGATATATATATATATATATATATATATATATATATATATATATATATATATATATATGATTAATTAATTTTTCTTTTGTTGTGAAGAAATATTATATAAAAAACATTCAAAAGTGTTACATTTAAAAGTCTTACGAAATTTTACATCCGCTGAAATTCGTTCTTTCCTCACCCCTACTAATTCACACTTACCTACATGCACTCCACCACCATCCACGTCGGGAGACCAGTCGAGAGCTTAGAATTTGTCCCAGTTGGGGCGGTGCCCGGCCAGAAGGAGATACGTGGTTGGAGAAAGCATCGCAAGTAAACAAGTAGATCGGCGCCGGATCTCGCCATTCAGCGGGGCAGTTCATCATTGAAGATTTGATTTTCGGTTAATAATGTCTTTCCTTCAAAAATTAGATTTTTAATAATGTAATGTTCAAGTTTTTGAAAACGTGAGTGTTTTCACCTAATTTTGAATGAAACAAGAGACAGGTTAAAAGTATTCGAAAACTAAAATTGCCTTCTTTTATAAACTTGTTTTTCACCTTGAATAATGAAGCTAGAGAAAATCCTTCAGAATGCATTCTGCCTCTCAATATTAGATAATTAAATCATTTCATGAACATTTTTTTACAATAATAGTTTTCGTGTAATTTTCACTTGTGTTGGAATCATCCCAATATTAAGAATTCTTTGTAACATTAGAAATGGAGTGGTTTCATCTTCGGTTACATGGCATTGACGAATGCTTCTTGATTTGTCATTCATTTGTAGTTCTCTAGTTTGAATTCCAGCTTAAGATGGGGGGGGGGGGGGGACTAGAACACAACATTCTTACTCGAGCTTCAATGTTGAATTAAATAGTAGTAAGCCATTGTCATTAAAACTTGGAATTTTCAACAAATTAAAGCTATGTATTTTTTTCTGAACCACTCGTACTTCAATTGGTCAGGAATTATTTTCAAGTGATAGTGCAAGTTTTAGTAGGATAGGAGTTACATATATAATATTACAGAACCACAACAAATAATTCAATGATAAAGAATGTGCTGTTGTAGCTCCAGTAAATTAATCTTCTTTTTCTTTAACATTAGTAGTTCTATTTTTTATTTTTTATAAATTTTTTATAAATTCAATTTTTTTTATAAATTCAATCTGCTATTTTTTATAAATTCAATCTTAAAATTAAGTTTTAAGCAACTTTTTAAAGCTTAACATTTTAAATTTCAGATACTTGCTGATGGGCAGAATAGATGCCCAAAATGTTGTGAAAATTGTTATTTTTAAAGGTCAAATAAATATTAACACATCAAAAATAAAGCATGTAATTATTAATGACTTTATTTATAAAGAAGAATTAAGATAAGAGCAAAATACACTTATAAAGGTGGCACAGGTTAGAATTTCACCATTAACTCTGAAATATCGAAAATTGCATAAGTTTGAATTTTTTCCAGCGTCTTCCAATAACTACAAAATTGAAGACATGGATTTTTCCATCAAATGAAATTTGTTGTGCATAAATAGTTCTTTCAAATGCATCATGTATACTTTTTTGGAAATTTTAGTAGTCTTCATGCAACAATGCATGCAATATTTGCAATTTAAAAAAAAAAAAAAAAATTCTCAAAAACGGCCCCAACCTTTTTTTAAAGTTTTGGTAAGGTTAGGCCAAATGAACCCTATGCCGTGAAATAAATGCCACATTGCTGTTTTCTATTGATTTTTCAAAAATGCAATTTTTTTTTCCTTGTTTCTCACATCTGTAAAGCTTACATTAAAAGTGTTTTCTTCACATTATTATATTTATGAGCATATGTGCTTTAAATAATGTGAAATAAAGTTTCTCGAAAACTCAACAGTTTTCTATAAAAATGAGCACGAAATTTTGAATTTTGAGAAACTCTCAAACGCCATTTTCTCAAAAATTGCTCCAAATTTTTTCTTGAAATTTTTCCAATAGATAGTGCTATTTGCACTGTTTATTATGATGAAAAGTTCATTTTGCTGTATTTTTTGTTTTTTAAAAAATTACAGAAATGTAATTTTTTTTAAAATACCTCTCACGCCATTAATATGAACATAGCAATCAATTTGTATGCATTATTACATTTGTAACTGGATGTGCTTGAAAGAACTTCAAATGAAGTTTTTCAAAAACTCAATAGGTTCCTGTGAAAAAGAGCTTAAATGTCGCATATACAGAAATGTTTAATCGCCATATTCTTAAAAACAACCACGAATTTTTCAATGAAAACTTCTATTTAGGATGAGTTTTTACTCTTCTTTAATATTCTTGAATTAATGATTCAGTTGTACTACTAGGAAAGAAAAAAGTTGAGAAATTGTAAAAAAAAAAGTACTTTGGACAAAAATGTAATTTTTTTGACCTGTCTCTCACGTCAGTAATATTTACATTAGAGGCGATTTCTTCACGTTATTGTATTTATGAATACATTCGCTTTAAACAATGTCAAATAAAGTTTCTCGAAAACACAACAGTTTTCTATAAAAATTCTGCTTTTTCAGAACCACATAAAATCCATTTTCTCAAGAACGGTTCCAAATATTTTCTTCAAATTTATCTAATGGATAGTGTTAATTGCACTGTTTAATATGACGTTAATTTCACTTTGCTGTATTTTTAAGTTTTTTCAAAAATTACACAAATGTAATTTTGTTGAAATACCTCTCACACCGTTAATATTAGCATTTCCATCAATTTGAATGCATTACATTTGTGATATACATTTGCATATACATTTGTGAATTGAAGTGCTTCAAATTAACTTTTTTGAAAACTCAATAGATTTCCGAGAAAAAAGTGCTTCAAATTTCACATTTACAGTAAAGTTTAACTGGCATTTTCTCAAAAACAGCTACGAATTTCTAAACGAAAACTTCTATTTAGGACTTTACTTTTCTTGTAAAGAAATATAAACGGGAGAAATATACATAGTATAGAGAAAGTATGTAATGTTGCGGAAAATTGATTTCGAATGGAAATACACGATTTTGGGTCCCTTGATACCAAAAACGTGTTTTCATTTCAAAATGTCAGTCCGTCTGTCATGTCTGTCTGTCCGTCCGTCCATCCATCTGTGAACACTGCCATAAACCGCACACAATCTTTTCCAAATTGAGGAAACCCCAGACCATCTGGCTCTAGTTGAAGCTTTGAAATTTTGAGAAACATTCTTTAAAATTTGAGGATACTTTACATGATGCCCCCCAAACACTCAAAATTTTCTCAAAACACGCTCCAAATTTTTTCTTTAAATTTCTTGTAAGAATAAAGTAAAATACACTTATAAAAGTGGCATAGGTCCAATTTCCACGGTTAATTCTGAATTTTCGAAAACTTCAAATGTTTGAATTTTTCCCGAGTCTTCCTACAACTTCAAAATTGAAGATAAAGGTTTTTTCTTCAAGTAAAATTTATTCAACGTAGTTCTTTCACTAACATTTTCATTTTTTTGAAAATTTTAGTAGTTTATGTGCAATATTTATTTGCAATTATGTGCGATTTATGCAATATTATGTGCAATTTAGTAGTTTATGTGCAAAAAGTTTGAATTTTTTTCAGCGTCTTCCAACAACTACACAATTGAAAACAAATTTTTCCTTCAAATAAAATTTGTTGTCCATAAATAGGTCTTTCATTAAGGTCATGTAGATTTGTCTGAAAATTTTAGTTGTTTTTGTGCAATATTTGCAATTTGAAAAAATAAAAAACAAGATTTTCTCAAAAACGGCTCCAAATTTTTTCTTTAAATTTTTGGTAGGGGTAGTGCCAAACAAACCCTATGTGATGACAAACACCATATTGCTCTATTCTTTTGGTTTTTCAAAAATAATAATTTAATATTTTTAAATTAATATTTGGGTTCTACTGTTTGGGAAGTCAAAAAAATTTCAAAAAAAGGAATTTGGGTGGTGATAGATATTAGTAGGCAAGGAGGGGCAAGACTGTATAGTACCAGTCCACAAAAAGGAAATTAGAAAACAACTACGAGAAAGTCTGTGGCATTCTGTAGGACCTCTAGTTTTATCAGCCATAACTTTCAAAAATTTACTCTGATTTTAACGATATTTCCTACACCTTTGAGCATATAATGATCTTAAGTTATTCGGGGTCTTCCTACAACTACAAAATTGAAGATAGAGACATTTCCTTCAAGTAACATTTGTTCTCCATATTTAGTTCTTTACTCCCTTTTGTTAAATAACTTGAGTTTCAAAGTGCCGCAATTTAATTCTTGAAACCATGGCACTTTTTTGCAAAAACAAGACAGAAAAGTGTTCCCCTTCAACAATCCAATTAGTATAATTTGTAAAATTACTGTTTGAGTTGTCATAGACCTAAGCTGTGTCAACATTTTGGCTTTTGAAAGGGTTGTGAGGAGCTCACTTTAAGAAAACAGCTAATTTTAGCTCCCCTTATGCGGCATTCCATATTGTTAGTCAGTTTATTTATCCACGCTCTAATTATCTGCGATATGAGCTATTGTGTTTTATACTTTTTGTTTCATTTTATATGTTGTGAATTCTGGGAGTACTTTCAGTGTGTCTATTTGAGAATTGGATTATATATACTGCATATCATATGTGAATTGCTATTGTTTATGTTGATCACATACGTGGCTAGGCATGTTTTGAATATTCTCAATACTTTGATTTCCTTTTGTTCTTAACATCCATTGTTTTTAATACTTCACCGTTTCCATCTATTTAGTTATCTATGTAAAGCTGGACTTACAGTCAGTAAATTCAAAATAAATAAACTGAGTATGAAGATCCTGACAAAATTTTAAATTTTTACAATTTGTGAACAATCAGGAATTTAACAAAAATGAAATGTGCACCATTCTCTTAAGCATTCTTCATGCTATCTGGCAACAAAATTTAATCAAAATATTTGGTGCCTTTTTTTTATGTTCAAGGAGTTTCATGTAATATCTTTGATCCTGGAGAATAAGCTGATAAGTCAAAAAAACTTACTTTTACAGGGGAGTAAAAAACAACTTTAAACTAACGCTATAAATAAGAGATTAATGATATTCAAACCAAACCTACACAAAAATAGTTTTGTTTAAATGTCACCTTTGTTTGAATGTCATTAAGCCCTGATTTAATTCATTTAAATGTGGTTTTTTGCTCTCCTATAAAATTAAGTTTATGACTTATCAGCTTATTCACCGGGATCAAAGATATATCCCTGAAAATTAAAATATCAGTTTCAAATTTCAGGGGCGGCAAAATCAGTCAGATCGATTGGGAAATATCAATTGGTTAATAGTTCAGGCACTATTATAGCGTTGTTCACAGACAGATATTTTGCCATCATTTTTCTGGATCATGGACCCACAAAACCTGGATTTTGACTACACGTTTTCGATATATCTGGAAGAGAAACTAAATTTTTACATAAATAATACACAAAAACACTTGGGATAAACTAATTTACTCACAAATAATATGCTGAATGAAAACTTAATTACACGCAAATAACTCACAGGCACTGAAAACAATGCATATTAACATTACTGTACGGAGACTACCAAAAGTACCATATGGTAATATGGCATAACGAAGGAGCTTGAAGGTGTTGTGGAGCCAGTAAAACAGCTTACTCTGTCTCTGTAATTGGATTGAATCCCAGCAAATATACCCACAAGTTCTCAGTAAAAAGTTGAAGATGGGTTACTGCATCAGAAAACTCATGACTTCTGAAAGATGTGACCAATAAATTTTGAAAGTACTAAATGCAATTGTTAAATGTGTACATGAGTGAATCAGTGTAATTGGGACTAGGACTTAAAAATATGGATATACTATACGGGAAAACATGAATAGCATGGCACACATAGGCTAACAAGATTCCAATGTATTTCCAGAGGTCTTTTCAATTCATGGAAGTATAAGTTCACAAAAACGTTAATGAACAATTGTTATAAGTTAATTATTATATGAACAAGTCCATATAATCTTTATCAGCAAATGAAGTTTTCAGAAAATAAAAATTGCAATGATAGGGTGCTGCTATCAATCAGAAATTTCACTTAAATCACTGTCTGGGTATTTTAGAGTAAGCAAATTTACCTGATTATTTCTTGGTATCATATTCTGTGTGGAATAAAATTTTACCAATTAATTACATTCCAAGTAAAATAAACAATATCTATTTCTTTTTATTTCCAAATCAATGAACAAATGTACAATAATGTACAAACCTCCAAGTCTTTGAGAAACAATTTCCCCATGCAAATGTCTGAAAAGCAAATTTTCAATTCACTGGATGAAAAAATTAAAGCAAATGCAATGATTTGTAACTTTCTATTTACACTGGAAAGTAAGCAATGAAATATAATGTTCTAAAGGTTTGGATCATTGTTTGATATCACTACATCGAAAAATTTGATGACCACTGAAATAAATTATGTCATTGGAACTTAATACAAGTCCCATTAGAGGTCTTTAGATAATTATTAGTAACTATCTACACCACATCCTCAACCAGAGGCTGCCACTGACTGCAGTTCTTCTCCATGGTACTTCCTCATGCGCTCCTCCAATTCGGGTCTGAAGTGGCGAATGAGGCCCTGTAATAAAGTACATGCATTAGTTCTAATGTACATTTGCACAAAACAAACATAACAGAAAATATGTAGAAGGTTTCCCGGAGTTTTGATATATTCAGTTTTTGAAAAGTTTTACAACTGAAGATATACGTAATATATTAGCAGTGAGGTGAACCATATTCAGTTCATCATGAATATGAGAAATTATAATAAATGTGAAATCAAAACAAAACACGACAGCCATGATGGTTAAAATGAGGAATAGAAAACCATATTTAGAATGATGCAGGAAAACATTAGGAATTAATAAAGAAAGGAAAGACTTAGTATAGTTGTGAAATGCGAGGACAAAATAATAATTAAGAACATTAATTGAATGTGTTTTTAACATGAATAATATAAGAAAAGAATGGCTAAAGGAATTTGCAAATGGTACGGAAAGGTTTCTGTAAGAAACGAAAAGTGGTGTAGAACAAAGCAACAAGAAACCATGGTATACCTTTATATTGGTCTTTTGGTGGGGAGATCATCTTAAAGGGAACATCACACACTATTAAACGGTCCTCCTTTCTGCTGCTGCATCTACTACCATAACCATCATAATGCTATTCTGGCTTCAAATGAAAACTTTAATGTATTGCATCAATAAATTACTTTTATCAACCATATTTATTAATTAATATCACTACAAAAAGAATAGTACAGAGTACAATGCGTTACTGACATTATTAAGTGGTCTGATTATCGCAATCCAGGGGTATTATTCTGCTTCTGTGAAATTATCTTTCAATATTATAAAGCCATAGTTTCTCTACATTCTCCTTTTGGAGTTATCATGAAATCTCATACCCTCGATCGCTGTTGCTTATTTGAAAGACTCCAGAAAAAGCTTGGCTCACGGTAGTACGTGAACTCTCATGTTTATTATTTCCGTGCGAAGTTTTATGATCATGTTAAAAGGATGTATTACAAAAAAGAAAAAAAATTGTGATATTCCATTGCGGGGAAAAAAAAGAAAGAAAGGGGGGGGGGGAAGAAAAAAAAATTGAGGTTGTTGGTCAGAAAGAGGGGTGGTCGGCTTTAAGGGGTAAAAATACATTGGTCATAATGTACACCCACCTCCTACTCCCATGTTTCTCTTCACACTGTTTCCCCTTTTGAGTCAAACGATTAAAACATTGCACAGATAAACCCACACTCTGCTGATATTCACACAAGATTTAGTCATATTAAGCATATTCTGGATTAGTCAAGAGCTCTTCAACAAAAATACTTGCATAATCTGATAACTATACATATTACTTTCCTGTAATTATTTAAACTGATCTTCTAGTTAAAAAAAGAGACAACTCAACTTATTTGATTTTGATGACTGATCTCAAATTATTGATACAGCGTGAATAACCAGACAACTTGACTTATTTGTTAGGGTTTCTGATTTTAGAAAATTTACGTGTTGTTTATAAATGCACATGTCCGTTACTAATCAATGAAAAGGAATTCAACTTATCTGGTTATTCACAGATGTAAAGAATCTTTCTGAGAATTCAGAAGTATATTTATCTCATTTTCAGAGAGGTGTCGACTTATCAGCTTATTTACCAAGGTCAAAGATACGGTACCACAACGATATTAACTTAAAATACTCTTATTTGAGATGTATGATAATTGATATGGATAATACTGCATTTAATTGATTTTCTGATAAAACTACAGTGAAACTCCGTTTCTATGTTTCTCACTTGTATGTTTTTCCATTTATACATTTTTTGCGTAAGTCCAGAATAAATTCCTATAATTCCTAGACGAATATATTTCAATTGTGATGTCCCTCCTGTGCGAATGCTAGTGTTTAAGCGTAATTCGCAGGAGAGGATTTCACGTTAATGAACTGAGTGGTCGAGGAAGGGGAGAAGGTAAAAATGAGCAAAGATCGTTCATTTTTGAATTGAATGTTTAATTTCATTACTCGTCACCATCTTATTCCGAGCTGAGAGAGAAGGGGGAGAAGGAGAGTGAGAATGAAGAGAGGGAGAGAGAGAAGGGAATCGAGATGCACTCTTGATGGCGTCAGCGTCTTACCACAGCCCCGATCTCGGCCTGGAGGAGGTTGGATGCTGCGACGGCGTCGGTGTTCATGGTGATCGGGGTGGCGGCGACAACAGAGCGGCGCACTGCACGGAGACTAAGTCCTCCTCGTTGCTTTGCACGTCGCGTATTTATATGAGCCGTGGGGGAAAGGTGTTTTTGAGAGTGCTCTTTTGGAAAGTTCTGGGGGGTTGTGTCAGAACTTGTCAACATGTTTTCCGTAGAGCACTCTCTTTCCCAACGCGGCGATTCTTCCGCTTTGTCGCGCTGGTTCTGGGCCATGTTAATTGAATTGTTTTTTTTTGTTGTTTTTGATATGGCTCATCACATGGCTCCCTTGTTTTCCAGAAAAACGTTGCCACTTGGCGGCGTTTTTCGATGAGTAGGTGTAAGTTGGTCGTCATGGTAGATGTAGATGCTCGTAGTAGTCGTCCTGGGGTGAAGAAGTTGGTCGATGGTGTCGAGGCGTGAAGTGGCCGTGGGGCTATAGATGGGTGCTCTCAATTTGGGTGAGGGGTGGGGGTGGGGTTGATTTTGTTGTTGTGGGTATAATAGATGGTCTTAAATATACTAGATGCGACTAGAACAATTAATGGTTACATAGTAAAAATATTGACAGTTGAAATTATAGGCAACTATAGGGTATTGACATGATAAGTAATGTTTGTGAATATAAAATTTGGGTACAGTAAATAATAAAATAAAATGTTGACATAGTGGATAATGTTGGCAAGTATAAGATGTTAGTATAGTAGATAATGTAGGTGAAGAGTTTACATCATAAATAGCATTATAAATTTAGACAGAGTGAGGATGTTTATTAGAAAGAGGAGTCTCGGATTTAGTTCGGGACGTACCTAAATGTGATCAGGATTTAGAGACGTCCTTTGATATATTTAAGATTTGGAATGTTCCTAAATGTGATCAAGATTTAGGAACATATCCATTTGTTATATACAAGGGACTATGTATTTGAATGTACAGAAACTTGTACATGAGTTATATACATTATATACAGAGGTTATATACATGGGGTTGTCCGAGACTATCTAGTAGGAAGAGAGTCAAGAGTTGATTTCTGATTCTTAGGTTGGATATTGATAGAGGTAATCCATTAAGAGAAGGAAAAGAATGAAGGAGGAAAGGGTT